>CAUYRH010078803.1:0-145706 GCA_963574655.1 Perodicticus potto
TTCATACAATAACTAAGAAAATGCCATGAAGGGTATGTTAAACAGTTTGATGAAAACATTTCAGATTGTATATGAAACCAGCACATTGTACCCCTTGATTACACTAATGTATGCAGCTATGATTTAATAAAAAAAAAAAAAAAAAACCTGTCCAATTCACCATTCTTTAGTACTTGGTTTAAATGGCCTCTCTTGGGCCAGGTGCAGTGGCTCATGCCTGCATTCCTAGCATTCTGGAAGACTGAGTCAGATGGATCACCTGAGCTCAGGAGTTGTGAGACCAACATGATTAAGAGTGAGACATTATCTCTACTAAAAACAACTAGGTGGACATTGCAGCAGGTGCTAGCTACTTGGGAGGCTGAGGGAAGAGAATCTCTTAAGCTCAAGAGTTCAAGGTTACTGTGAGCTATGATGACGTCATGACACTCTACCCAGGGTGACAGAGAGAGACAAACAAAAGGCCCCTCCTTAGTGAGCTCTTTTCTGAGTTGGAGGCTTCCTGGTATGCTTCAATGTAACGTGACTCTTTCATGGTATATTATACAATTTAAAAAATGTGTGTGTTAAAGTTCACAGCCTATAAACTTTTTCCAATGGATTTCAGGTTGCTTGGGTACATATTCCAGCTATCTCTGGGTGCCCTGCCTGTGATAGGAATTTAATATTTAATAGAAAAATACATTAATTTGGAGGACTCTTTAAATTAGCCATCAGCACTAGAAAAGCCTTCAGAGTCTCAACAAATAAATATCTTCAGCTAATGTTTATCAAATCCCTGTATTTCTGATATTGTGCTGATTTACTTAGATTCTAACTGTTAGAAGAACCTAGTGAGGAAGGCATTAGCCATTTTCCTTGGTAATGAAACAGAGTCATGATATTTAAGTAAATTATCTAATCTTCCTTAGTTGTTGAATATGGATTCAGTATAATAAAAGTTTTACTTCCCTTTTTTTTTTCTTTTTTGAGATGGTCTTACTCTGTTGCCCTGGATAGAGTATAGAGTGCCATAGTTGCATAGCTCAGAACAACCTCACACTCTTGGGCTGAAGCAATCCTCCTGCTTCAGCTTCCTGAGAAGCTGGGACTATAGGCACCTACCATGATGTCTGGCTAATTTTTCTATTTTAGGGGGAGAGGGGATTTCACTCATGTTCAAGCTGGTCTCAGAACTCCCGAGTCAAGCAATTCACTTACCTTGGACTCCCAGAGTACAAGGATTACAGGAGTGAGCACTGCACCCGGCCCAATATAAGTTTCACTTTTAAATTAATACTTTTCCATTTCCCATCATTGGTGCTTTTTGGTATTTGATTGTATTGGTTCTACTTCTATTGTTCTGCCCAACTCTCTAATCCAGGACTGTCTCCTATGAGGTTGATCTCTATAGGTTGTATTCAACAAGTTCCTTTGATCCTGTTTCCCCTCTGAGTTCAGCCAAAGAGAAATACTTGCAGGAGATCACTGAGCGGGGGGAAGATGGGCCAAAACCTATATTCCCACTCCTACTGGATGCTCTGCTCAGTTTTGGGGGGGGGGTCACTTTCTTCCCTGGCTAGATAGAGATCACTGGTAATATGATTGTGGGAATATACTTCCCTCCCTCTGCCCCTTCAGGCCTGCTTTAGTTAGGGTTCTCTTGTAGAGAGATATATAGAGAAAGATAAGATAAGATTTATTAGGGGGCTGACTCACTTGACTATGCAGACTGAGAAGTCTCATGGCAGGCCTTCTGCAAGCTGGAGAGCCAGGGAGGCTGGTAGCACTGCATGGTCCAGGCTCGGAGGCTCATAAACAGGAGAGCTGATGGGCTCTTGGTTCAAATTCTCGGGTCCAAAGTCTGGAGAATCTGGAGTTCTGACATGTAAGGACAGGTAAAGAAGTGCACGTGTGCTCCAGAAGAGGGAGAAGGAGAATTTTCCCTTCCTTCTCCACCTTTTTGTTCCATCCAGGGTCCCCAGCTGGCCGGGTGTGAATCGTGCCTGCCAGTTTCTTCATGAAACCCCTTCACACACGCACATACCTGGGGCAAACTACTCATTCTAATCAAAAGCTTTTTAAAATATCACCTGGGTTTCCCTTTCAGACAAAAGGGCTCAGGCCCTGCTGAGACACGGCAAAGAAACGATGCTTAAATCTCTCAATCCAGGCATGCTAGTATCCAAAGTCAACTGTCACAGGCCTCAGGTTGGCCACGGCCCCTACTATTGATCTCCAGCAGCTATTCTTTGCCTCTCACTGGTCCCATTAACCCTGAACACCTGTCTGTAAATAGTTCTTCACTGAACTCTCAGCCACTAAATGCCCTGGATAGATTGTCCTAGAGTTTACACTCAAATAGTTTTTCTCTGATGACAATAATAATGAAGGTAATATTTACGAAGCTTTGACACATTCATTGTGTAGCAGACTTTGTGACAAGTGTTTTTTTATTCCTTATTTAATTAAATCTTCACAACTACTCTATGATACAGGCATTATTATCCTATTTTTACATATGGAGCAATAGCCACAGAAAGATTAAGTCATTTACCTATAGTCAAAAGTAGCAAGGGATAGGCGGTGCCTGTGGCTCAAAGGAGTAGGGGGGGGCAGCCCCATATACCAGAGATGGTAGGTTCAAACCTGACCCTGGCCACAAACTGCAAAAAAAAAAAAAAAAAAAAAAATGTAGCAAGAGATGGAGCAAGAGTGGAAGCCAGCCAGGCTGACCTCAGATCTGGTCCCCTTTACCAGTGCTGCAATTACACTGCCTTCCCAGCCAGAGCCTCAGGGTAAGGGAGATTGAATCAAGAAACCTGGGAGAACTTTGTAGCAATAAAGTTCACCACAATCTCAATTCAGTGCAGGTTCATGCTATCACTCGCAAATTCCTGCAAATACAGATTTGACTTCATGATATATATTTGCTTGTTTTAGTACTCAATTGTTTCTACCTAGATAATTGACTAAAATTGAAAATTCAGGACAACTTACAAGCTCTTGGCATAGTTCATGGTACCCCTGACATAATGCTTCTTGTATTCCAAAAGAGTCTACTAGACAAACGTGAGATAACTTCTGATACAGTCCTTCTGGTAGCTTTCAATGCTAGAACCCCTTTCACTTATTTTCGTGAATGAATTTCAATGACCCCTAGATGTTTCTTTTATAACTCTCTGTCGTATTAAAAACATTCACTTTCTTCCTTGGCAATCCTCATTGTCTTAATAATTGGATCTTTGCGTGATGTACAACTGGACCTGGACCAAAACCCACTGCGATTTTGACAACAGGATGTTTGTTTCATTTCTTTGCTTGGATTGTAACAAATATTGTCTTTCATTTAATGTGAAGCTACCTCAAATACTCACCACATTATCTAGTTTTACTAGCAGTCATGAAGTATTTGACACTTTATGTCCTTTGCAAAAAGCAATTACTAAATTCCAGGGAGGAAACAATCATTCTTAAGCTTTATTGATCATCTAAATTGAATAACACATCCATTACCTAATTTGATCACCATAGAAACCTGTGAGAGATTTCTTGCGTTTGATAGTGAGGGCCTGATGCAGATGAAGCAATGACTTAGTCAAAGTCACCTTGCTGATTAGAGGTAAAAAATAAATAAATAAATAAAACTTGAGCTCAGACCTCTTACCTGCTAGCTTGGATTCTTATGTTAGGTCTCGTGGGTCTTCTGGCATGAAATAAGTATGCGTCCCTGTGAGACAAATTCTATATCTAAAAATTCCTAACAAGAGAGAATCTAGCTCATTTTAAATGAATGTGACTTCTGCTGAACCCCAAACATGTGAAAACACATGGATGTTTTTCGGCTGAGTCTTGGACTGCTTAGACCTTCCAGACCTTTCTGGATGGATTGCAATGAGTCTGAGGCCGCTACTGTTCAAGAGTTTTTTATTTATTTGCTCAGATGGCACATTTGGGAAAGTCTGATTCCTTTCCTTTACTTCCTTTTACATCTGCCATTACTGCAAGAAATCAATTACCTGTGGAACCTCCTTATGCCCAGGAAAGTTTTCAGGTGATCTCGCTACATTCCAAGTCCCCTGCGTAATACCCAAGTCACATTGGACTTCTGCAATTACAAGAGATACAATTTTATTACATATTACAATTTTAACAGTTTTTTTTCCCTTCTTAAAATTTGTATACCTTTTTTTTTTGGCATCCTCTGCATTTGTCCTAATCTGAGACAGATAATATTTACATATGAGAAATTGTGACTTCAGCCCACATAAATAAAATACAGCAGAGCCAGGATTAAAACTGGTTTATCTCACCTTCATATTTCTAACTTTGTAAGCACTGTAAGACATTGTTTCTCTGAAAGCCCTCCTCTCAATGCATGTTTTCCAAAGAAAAATAAAACAGGATAGTGGAGGTGGGTGGGATTATAATATGGTGGAGAAAATTTATGATATCTGAACATATAACATAGCTAAAAGTCTCCTTGTAGATAGGGCAATTGACAATGGCAGGAAGGTCCAGGGAAATAATGTGACCAACTTAGGAATCAGTTAATCCTGACTTTTAAATTTTAGCTCAGCCACCAACCAGCTGTGTGTTTCAGACTAGTTACTTCTATTCTCTGAAACTTAATCTAACAATGTATAAAATAGAAAGAGTGAAATGACTTTGTTCCTGAAAAGTTTAAAGGTAATATGGGTAAGGGAACTGACACCCAGCAGAGAGTTAATAAAGCTAGCTGTTGTAAAATTCTGCAGTTAACACACTGTAAGTTTTATTTGTTAGAATAACCCTGCAATTTAGGGCTCATAACTTGTATTTTATAGAAGAAGAACCCGAAGCTTACAAAATGTTAATAGTTTGGTTAAAGTCATGTCGAAGTGGGCTGAAAACATGTAAATCAACTGCTGAGTCCATACATTTTTTTCATCACATATTGTTTTAATTGTCTCATCTAGAGAAGGACGTTTGTTTATCATAAACAACAAATATTTCCTTGCTTTGTAGTCCTAAGGCACATTGGCTATAAGGGCTGTTAAATGAATAGCAGTCCGCAAAGTAATGGCCAATGTCCAGTTTTACAAAAAAGATGAGGGCCTTGCCCACAACATTTTTCTTGAATCACAGGCCTATAATAAAATTCCAGGATGTAATGGAAAAGAAAGTTATTCAATGTAAATTTGTAAGGGAGGTGAAAATGATGTGACCCAGACATTTAACATTCTTGTGGTATTAATACAAGGTTAAAGCTGGAGCCTCTTGAAAAGTGAATTCTTATAAAATATCCATTTGCAGATAAATTTTATAATGGGGCTTGTGACTAAAGCATGATAAATAGTGAATAGTTTTGGTGTGCATTTCATTAATTACAAGACAATGGATACTTTATAGGGACTCATCATAGGGATCAGGCTGCTTGTGTGGGATATGACACAAACTTTCCAAAGAATTTGGCAAGAATTTGGAGAAATAAAAAGTGAAATTTCATCAGATTTTTTTGACGAGGAAACGAACTTAAAGCATGTCTTATCAATCATGACCATAAAAGGAGTCATTCTCAATTTTATGACTGACAAATAGTTTCATCAAAATAAAAATAATAATAATTCTTTCTTAATCTTCTTAATCAGGGGTCTCTACATATACAGTTTCTCTCATGTGCATTATCTTGGTATATTATGTTGCTATTTGACCTTTGAGTTTTCATTTCTATATAACAAAGACAACACTCCCTTAAATGGTCATGCTGAAATTCAAATGGAACAGCTTATACAAAGTTCTCAGAAACATGCAAAATGTTACACAGATTTGAGTTATATTAAGTAGACGTACATTTTCCAAATTAGAGAAAATTCTAAACATGTTTGCACTCTTTAGTAATAAATGGTGAAATATCACATCCTAAGTGTGTACATGCATTTATGTACACATACTTTACTGGGAAATTAAACTAATATTTTCTAATACCTATCATCTTAAATACTCTGTATCAGGGATGTCCAATTCTTTGGCTTCTCTGGGCCACACTGGAAGAAAAAGAGTATCTTGGGTCACATATTAAATGCACAGACACTAATGAAACCTGATGAGCAAGAAAAAAAAAGAGTCCATGCATAATTTTCTTAATATTTGCTACTACAGATAAGCAACGAAGTCCTCACATAATAATCTTAATTATTCAGGGTCCTGTTCAGAGAGTCTTTTAAAATCATTACACAGTTCCCAAGTTTGCAATCACTAACATAGAAAATGTACATATTTAAATAATAAAATGTCTTTTTGATATTTTCTATTATAAAAGTACAAGAAAGCTGGGCAACATAATATAATGAGATGTTTGAGAAACTGATGCATCAACACCAGTTTCGATGGAAGCAATGGCCATTGTCAGTGGGTTCTCACTTTGTTCATCAGACATGTTGCTTCCAACTTTACTTTTAATGTGATTCATTCTTACAAATAGTTGCTTAAAAATGTAGATGCCACCAAAGAGCAATGACATGAATAAGGTGTAATTGCGAAGTGAGGAATATTGTCTCTGGGAAGACAGGACCTCCCGAAGTCCAGCAAAGAGACATGATCAACTTTTTCTTTAAGTTCAATGTCAGGTTGTAGCTCTATGCATTCCATTTGAAAATTACAGATAGCATATTTATGTCAACTAAAAGTAGACCCACAAATGCACCAAATATTGATTACTTTTCTCGAATTCATGAAATCTGTTTTCAAATTTTTCACATTGAAAAGCAAGGCTGCATATTTTTCACCGTTCATAGAACACTGTTTAGCCAATGTGTCCAAATACGTTGTTTGCCTGAATTTCAGTTTGCCATAATTTTAATTACCTTTGGAACACTCTTATGGTTTGAAACATTGAATTGATAAATTGGTTTTTCACTTTGAAGATCCACATGTAACTCATTTAAAAGAGCAGCTAACTCCACTAAAAATGTTACATTTGTAAGCCAGTTTTCATGGTCAAGTTCTGGCATAAATTTTGTTTTTGATACTCTAAACAACTTGAAACATGTCACAAATCATAAAGTCTTTTCCATATTTGGCCTCCACTTAGCCACCTTATTTCCAAAAAGTAAATGATGTCCATAGTCAGCATCAATACTTTTAAGGACATCTTGGATTTGGTGATGATTCAGTCCCTTGGCCCTTATGAAAAATTCACAGTCTTGGTGATGAATTGCATGACATTATCCCATTCTTAAAGCTACTGTGCATAAATTTTCTTGATGTACATACAATTGCACTTCATCAAATGTGAGTTTTAGGGCAGCAATTACATCATCTATTAATTTTACAAGTCTTTCTCTTTTACCTGCCATTGCTGGGCACCATTAGTAACTATACCAGATATGTTGACAGTGGACAAAGAAAATCACTCCACCATATTTTGTACTGCTTTGTATAAATATCTTGATTTAGCTGTGTCTTTTATTGCACTAAAGAAGCTGTTTCTTCAGTAACATCATATCACCATCAATACTTCTAATAAAAAGGCAAGTCAAGCCCTATAGGTAGCATAAGCTCTATTGTCCATCATCAAAGCATAAAATTTGAAATTAGCAGCTTTACTCTCCAAACTTTTTGGTAGATTTTCTGATTTCTTCAATTTGCCTGCCTATATTTTAGTGAGACAAACTGATTTTAGAAATATTCCTCTTTTTTGAAGGCAAATTATATCTTCCCTGTTTCCCATACTTTGCTTTATAAACTCACAATCAGTAAATGGTTTGGATTTTTTGCTATTAAACATGCTTACACATAACTAGCCTTTACAATGGAATCCATCTGAATTGTAACTTTTTAAAAAGTATTTCAAGAAGACTTTTATTCAGTTCCACTATTTTGTCCTTATGGAACAATCCTTCCTGTGCATCAAACTTGGCAGGATGTTTTTACACATAATACCTTTTCAAATTATAGTCTGTGAAAATGTGCACAAATTCCCTACAAATTAAGCAGAGTGCCTTACTATTTGCCTTGACATAAGAGTAGGCTTCTGTCCACTTTCATTGAACAATCTTCCTTTATCCATAATTGTTCTTTTGGGGGGTCTGTTTTCTTTTGAGATATTGTAGAAGCCATGTTGGGATTAAAAAAATAATAATAGTGGGCCAATAATCTGTGGCTCAGTGGGTAGGGTGCTGGCCCCATATACCAAAGTTTGCGGGTTCAAACCCAGCCCCAGCCAGACTACAACAACAAAAAAATAAGCCAGGCATTGTGAAGGGCCCTAGTAGTCCAGCTACTCCAGAGACTGAGGCAAGAGAATTTCCTAAGCTCAGGAGCTGGAGGTTGCTGTGAGCTGTGTGATGCCACAGCACTCTACCGAGGGCGATAAAGTACAAAAATAAATAAATAAATAAACAAACAAACAAACAAAAAAATAAATAAATGAAACAGATAAGGGACTATATTTAATTGTATCATGGAAATTAATTGACAGAAAAATAGAAAGCAAGTTTATGGACCTTCCACACCTTGGCTGCCAAAGCAGGGCGAGGCAGAGGGCTGATTATAAATCACAGCAGGTGATGTGAGACGGGCAAGTGAGGAGTGGACGTACCCTTAATAATCAAATAAGAATATTCATCTGATTTCTAAGTAACATTAAACACCTAACGTTGCAATGGTAGGTTGAAACATTATTGATAATCGCTCATATTAAGTCATCATGAGCACATAAAGTATCTGATGATGTCAACACAACTGTGCTTGGAAGATAACACACTGGCAATTACATTACACTTAGCAATGAAACTGAAGCCACAGATACATACAAATAGTGAGAGGTTACTTGACTTTCCATGACATTGAGACATAATGTTGTCGTCCACAAAGTTCACACTTGAAAACTGTGCAATCGAGTTCCAAAAAAAAAAAGAAAGTCTTACAATGTTTTAAGTAAATTTACAATTTTGAGTTGTGCCATGTTCATAGCCATCCTGGGCTACATGTGGCCTGTGGGCTGAGGCTTGGACATGCCTGCTGTATATCATTTAATATTCACAACAATCTCTGAGAGATCACAGCCCTCATTTCTTGTTAGGAGGGACTGTAACATTCCCAGGACTGGAGCTATATTCACAGACAAGTTCTTTAAGGAGATGATACACTAACTCAGACTGCTTTGTGCCCTAGTAGTTTGTCTATCCATTGATGATGCTATTTTCTCATGTTTGTGAAAAGTATAGTTGGCGTAGATCTAGGCACCTCCATTAAATGCACATATGTGTCATGTCCAGCAGAGGGATATGGCTCCAGTTTGTTTTTTCATGTGGATTAAAAACAGATTCTGGAATCTGTGTCTTGTCTTCTTGATGAATATTTTTTAGCAAGTGTCCTGACTAAAGCATGTTCCTCAACCCATTTTGTGATGTGCTATGGGATTTATCCTGAACACTAACGCAAATAAGACAGTGACTGTGTAGCCATTACTTAGTGTGAGAAGGTGTTCAACAAATGACATTGCCCGGTGGCACTGGTGGCTGATTAACAGATTGAAAATTTATTTTAATGAATACTATTTATTGAATAAAGCAGAATCCAAGAAGTAGGATTATATGATAGCATGATGGAGAACCAAGAAAATGCTAAAACATTTTATGGTAGTAGCAGGAGACACATAGGGAGAAAATTTTAAACTCAACTAGGATGAGTGGGAGGACTAGAAAGAGCCATGATGAAATTTTGAGGGTGACAGTTATGTTCATTATTTTGGTTGTGATAATGGTTTAATAATTGTTTGCATATATCAAAGTCTATCAAATGGCATACTTTAGATATGTGTAGTTCATGGTATGTCAATTAAATTTCAAGAGAGATATAAAATAAAAGTAAAATTCAAAAATATCTAAATAATTGGAGCAATTATTTTACTTATTGTGAACCACTCAGTACTTAAAGGTATTAGTTATCTACAAATTAATCAATGGGTTTAATACAATTCCAATAAACATCTAAGTAGGTTTTATTTGATAGTTGACAAAGTGATTAAAATAACTTTCTACGAAACAGCAGAGGGCCCAATAGGTTTATATTCCCCCTCACTTATCAAGACTTAACATAAAACCAAAATAATTAATACATAAATTGTTACAGACACTGATGTAGAAATAGAGAAGTTAGCAATAAAACACAATAGAGAACTCAGGAAACAGACTCATGGATATATGGAAACTTTATATGTAGCAGAATAAAGGACAGGTGTTTGGGAAACAAATACATTGCTCAATAAATGCTATAATGGTGCAAGCAAAATTGGTTAATATTAAAATATTAAATAATCCCTACTACATACCACACAAACAAGCAATTCCATATAGATTATAAAATTAAAATTTGGAAAGTACAACTTTAGTGTTATTAAAAGTTAGGCAAATCTCTTTATCTCCTTAGTGTAAAAAAATATTTATTAAGATAAAACACACAAAACATGATTCATTGAGGAAAATTTGGGCCAATTCAATCATAGGAACATTAGAATTCTAAAGTTATCATAAGTGAAATAAAAGTGCAAGCCTCAAACTAGAATAAGATAATTTGCCAAACCTTTTGTAATAAGAGATTAAAGTCTGTAATATGTAAAGGATTATTATCACTGTAAGAGAAACCAATAGAAGAATGGGTAAGAAACATGACCAGACATCTCGCAGACTGGAAAAATGAGAATGATC
The DNA here is from genome assembly GCA_963574655.1 of Perodicticus potto. Classification (NCBI taxonomy): domain Eukaryota; kingdom Metazoa; phylum Chordata; class Mammalia; order Primates; family Lorisidae; genus Perodicticus; species Perodicticus potto. The sequence continues at coordinate 10,671 of CAUYRH010078803.1, forward strand.
ACTAAACATGAAAAGTATTTACCTTCATTAATTAAAAAAAAAAAAAAAAAAAAAACAGGGCCAGGAGTGGTGGCTCACACCTGTAATCCTAGCATTCTGGGAGGCTGAGGTGAGTGGATTGTCTAAATTCACAGGTTAAGGCCAGCTCTAGCAAAAGCGAGACCCCATCTCTAAAAATAGCTGAGTGTTGTTGTGGGTGCCTATAGTCCCAGGTACTCGGGAGGCTGAGGCAAGAAAATTGCTTGAGCCCAAGAGTTTGAGGTTGCTGTGAGCTATGACACTATGGCACTCTACTGAGGGTGATAAAATGAGACTCTGTCTCCCAAAAGAAAAAAAAGAAAAAGCACAAGTGAATACCAGTTTATTCTCACCGGATTAGTAAATATTTAAGATATCTGGCAATACCCAGAATTGGCAAGATTATAGAGCAATAATTACTTATACTGGTAAAGATGTAATAGGTAAAACTATTCTAGAAAACAGTTTGCCATTATCATGTAAGTTTGAAGTTGCACATACCCTATGATTAGTAATTTCAATTCTAGGGAATTATACCTTAGATACAAGCAATACATTGCTTATATTTACCAAGAGATATTTATATGAATTTTTATACAATAGCATTGTTATTCATAAGAGTAGGGATAAACAATTCAAATGTTCATCAACAAGAAAATGGTTAAATTATGGGTAGTTTATTCATGTACTAGTATACTATACAAAATTAATAATGAATGAACTATAACCATATGCTTCAACATGTATGATTCTCATACACAGTCTAAAAAAATAAGTGAAGACAAATATATCCAGTATGACACACTTATATAAATATACTCATAAATGTAGTAAATGTAAAATAAAATGTAAATAATGTTAATTTAGAAGCACAGTTCAATAGTACTATTAATATTCTGTTTATTAAAGTATGTGATAGATAAACAGAATAGTTCTGCTGGACATATGAAGTATCTCTTAACATAAAAATAATTTAAAACTTCATAGTTTCCAATTGTGTGGGTAAGAAGAGTGTAGTGTGTGTAAAGACATGCTCATAGACAAAGGGAAATCAATGCAAGACAATTAAATAAATTGTAGCACCATGATTAGGTAATTGCTCACACACACACATACACTCACTCTTTTTTTATCAAGTGTCATTGGCTATCAGTGATGTTTTCTAGATTAAAAATGTGATTAGGACAGTTAACATGCAAAATGATTTCTAATAATATCTCATCAGTGAAGATTCCTTTATAGGAGTATTTTATACACATATTATTCTATATTTTGTTTGAAGTTTATAAATAATAGCCTTTTGTACAGCCAAACTGATAACTAACTCTTAAAAATGATTTTGAACCTATTAGCTTTCAACAGCAATAATTATTCATTTAAACATTGTAGCCTATTTAAGTTAAACCTCAAGAAATGGATGACCGTGTGGAATTCACAAGAATCCAAACAAAGGCATTTCTGTAAAAACCTTTTCTTGAACTAAATCTTAAGATTGTGCTATTAATTTGGGGGGGATTATTCCTTAGAATTGAATGAGAAATAATTTTAATGAACAATCTTCACAAATTGGAAAGTTGAGCTCAATCACTTTGATATAAGGTCATTTGTAACACAGCACACACAATGGGTAAAGCTAACTCTCTTTCAGTAAATGGTGTATTGATTTTACAGTTGTGAATGCACATTGTACTTTTTAGAGGAAAATTCTGTTCCAGTATCTGCCTCTTCCATGGGAATTTGTACCCACACACTAAAGAGTAAAGTGAGAACTCCCCTAATTTATTTACATTATGTGGTATTTACCCTGCAGTCTGGTAACTTTTAAAGAAAGAAGAAATCCACATGATATTGAACAACTTATTAAGAGAAAACATATATGTGTGTGCACATGCGTTCACACACATACACACAAACACACAGGAAGACAAAGAAAGACAGAGAGCAGATGAGAATCTGGCATAGCCAGATACTTTGCTCGTCACTGGCAATATGAAATCCAATAAAGCATGGCTGATGAGGTTATAATGAAGTAGAATGTCAAGTTCAATGCCACTTGTTGATATGTAAATAGTGCAGAAAGGATAACACAGCTCATGATGAGTAGCCCAAGGCAAGGTAAGAGTCACAGGAGAAGAGTGCTAAGCCTTAAAGGATGTTGGTGAGAGAGCCAAAGGAGGAAACACATTCAAAGCTAACTCTATGCACTTCTCTGTGAGGAAGACATTTAGAGAAATGTGCACCATTCACTGAGCTGGGAGCAGAGTGATATCACATTCAGGCAATGAGATTAGAGAAGTGAAAAGTGATGCCTTTGAAAATATCTTTGACACTAGAAATATCAAGTAGAGAAATAGCATATGCACTTTTATTATAAACGGTATATGTGTATCACAGAGTACTACTCAGCCATTTAAAAGATGAACTAATACCTTTTGCAACTATCTAGATGGAACTAGAGACCCTTCTCCTAAGTGAAGTATCTCAAGAAAGGAGAGTCAAATAACACCTGCATTCACTATTAAACTGGGATCTGCTGATGTGCACAGATGGAGGTAAAACTCGGTGGAAATCAACCTGGGGGAGGGAAGATGAGGGGAAGAACAAAAACCTACCTAATGGGTACAATAAACACTATTTGGGGAATCGGTGCACTCAAGCATCAGCCAAGCAGTCCATGTAACCTATAACTGCCGGGCCTGGGACTGGCCAGGTCTTTGGCCTGGCTTATCTATTGTCCAGATGCAGACTGCTGCTACTTTGCTCGGGAACAACTCCCCTTAGATGCCTGAGGGCTATTCACTTTAGCAGAAGGGAGAGAGAGAGAGAAACAGTCTTAGAAAGAGAGAGAATCTTTGTAGTCTACATAGCGAGACCCCAGGCAAATGCCTTCCAAGCAGGAGAAGCGAAAGAGTCAGAGTGAAGGGAGCATGAAAGAATGCATGCTTCCCGACTGCCTTCTCCTGCAGCTTCTTATAGATACGATCCTGTGGCTACTTGCAACACAGGTGTAGAGCTTGCCAATCACTGATCTCATCTTGTGTGCTCTTGTGTTAAGGAGAGCTGAATCCCTTCCCCATGCCCTTATCACCAAAGTGTTATATTACCGAGATGTTACAGGTGTTTCTTATAACTCTCGCTTCTCCTTCCCATGAGCTATATGGTCTGCTACATATAACATTTTACCCTCTTAATATATTTTGAAATTGAAAGAAAAAACCCTTGTAAAAAAATCAATTCTCTACCACGATTAAATAGGTCTCAATGTTAACAGGATTATCAAATGTCCAAAGACTGTCCCCCCAAAAAAACCCCTGAAAAATATGAATACTAATATAGTACTAGTAATATAATACAAAACGAATATAGTACTATATATACCATAGTACTAGTAATACTAGTATAGCCTGAAAGTCAAAAAGTGGCCCCAAAACACCCCCAAGAAATCCAATGATCTCTTTAAGGAAATAGTCATTAGATCATTGTGAGTCTCCAGATGTGGAGGTAGTGTGTGATAAGCAGTCCCTCCTGAATGTTTTGACTGCCACCATTTTTCATGTGCCATCTGCGCACTATGTAGCCTGCTAAATACTTTATTTTGTTTCATCTCTTCAACAACTTTAAGAGTACTTTTTAAAAAAATTCTATTTTAGAGATGAGAAATCTGAGAATTAAAAAAGTAAAATAATTCATTCATCCACTTGGTAAATGGAACAGTGTCTGACTTCAGAGCCTGAGCATTTGCATATATAAAAAGACCATGAAGCCCACATCAGTGGTCTAAAAACGAGCAGGTCACCTCCCCGTATTATGCAGAATGACTATAGAAACACTACTATTGTGATAAAATTAAGCCAGGCAATGAAATCGGGCAACTTAAACAACAAAAAGAATGGCTATTCCAGGGAAATAGGAAGCCTCAAATAGCTGCAAAACATGCCTTAATTAAGCTCCTCCCACCTAGTGTTGGCCACTGACTTGTTGAGGGAATGAGCTGGGGGTTTTCTGAATTTGCATGGGCTGTAGTAATGACACCAGCAAAAATGGCAACGGAAACTTATTTTTGAGTACATGCTATCTCCAGTATCTATGCCAAGTCCTTCACAGATGAGCTAACTGGTGCTCAAAGACATGTGGTGACTGGTCGCTGATTATCCAACTCCAAAACTCATTCTTTTATGCAGAACTGTCTTCAGACCAACTGTAGGAAATATCTCAATGACCATGTCAAGTTGGTGTTTAAATTGTTGTATCATTTGACAATTACAATGTTTCCTTTATCTGTAATTATGTCTTTCTGTCATACAGTGTGGTAATTCCAAGGATGGATTGCTGAATATTTCAACTTTCAACTAGTCAGTCACAGTTTAGTTGTAGAGTTAGATAGGAATACACATTATCACTTCGATAACAAGTGTGATGTTTCTAAGTTGGAAAATTCTCAAGTGGTTTGGACTGTGGTAGTTATGCAGAAAAGTCTTATTACTAAGTTGCCATTAATGAATTTTTCCCAGGTACCCCAAGGTACACAGATGAGCACAACTGCATGAAAGTTATTGCACTAAAATTTTAAGTCACAAAATAGATACATTAAGGAGTCCTGCTTCTCAAGAGAAAAAGCAATTTTCACACCACACAAAGATCTTGTTAACTAGCAAGTTCCTCCCTGTGTATTTCAATGAGGTCTTTGTTTACAATAAGGGAAAAAAAAATAAATTTTCTGGCAGGTTTTCAGTAACACATCTATTGCACATAGCAAACTACAGGAGTATTGCATTTAAGAGTTTTGAACTATTTTCTAGACAGAAAACACACTGAAAACCACATGAGGAGATAATGCATCCTGGTATGACACACAAAAGCCCCCTTAAAATCTCTACTTGGTTCATTGTAAGATAAATTCACCAGTCCTGAGTGCTCAGTGCATGCCAGCAAAATTCACAAATTAATTCCTCCTGATGAACTCCTTCTTTTCTAATATACTATTTTCTCACTGCTATTATCTGGAAACAAGTTGACACTGGCTTCTTGCACAGTTACTTATCTAGAATTCCAGCTGTTCGGCTGATAAGGAGATTACTAAGTAAACTTCTAACTTAGCCAGATGGTAGGTGGCCATGTTTGACTTGAAATATTTTCAGCTCTTTGGATTAACAAAGAGCTGACAATTTCAACGATAAGAACTTCCCCCTCCCCAGTTTTCAGAATAGTGTTTATTTGTAGGAATAAACTTCCAGACTTTTGATTGGCATCTCAGAAGAAAGCAACATCTGATCAACTGCATGAAGAATGTGAAATTTTCTGAAAGTATGAACAGCAAATGTAGTTGCAAAAAAGGAAAATCTTTCATCCTTGCAAGAATGAATAAACTGCAAAATATTTTCACATAAACTAAATCTCTTGCATAGAGATCCCTTCTCTGATAACCTTTAGCAACAAGATAATGGCTAGAAAGTGGGCAATGGTTAAAAGTAAGTCACTCCAAATGGCCTCTTAAATACAAAAGAAATGCAGGAGACAAAGCATAACACAATGTAAAATATGAAAAAGAATCTTTGTTTTTGAGTCCCAGGCTATCTCAAGGACCACCTGCGTGACCTTGGGCCTCTCTTTATTCTCTATGCCTCTTTCCTTACATGCAAAATAGGGATCAAACTGTCTATCTCTCATGGCATCTAATATATGAGGTATTAGCTGTTGTACAGTATTATGGTCATTGATAACATCTCTTCTCATGCAACTCTTTTACACTCTTTTACAAAACAGTTGTCTCATAAGCATCCCTGTAAATATTTCCTTTGTTTTTCAAAAATTGTAGTAATTACAAATTGAATTCTAGACTGGTCTGATGGTAGTGGGTTATCAGAACTTATTAACATTAGCTAAATAAATTGAATTGAATACTAACTAAATTGAATACTAACTAAAGTTGGTATTCAATCTCCCACTGCTAAATTTGACTGACTTGAAAAAAGAAAAAAGAAAAAAAGAAAAAAAAAATTGAATTCTAATCACTATCATAAGTCAGCCAAATTATACCATGAATAGGGAGTTCATTGTTCTGCACCAAGTACTTTCCCAAGTACTCAGGGAAGAAACAAGAGAATAACCAAGAAGGTTTTGCTTTACTCACAAAATATTGAACACCAGGAGTGTCCAACTTGAGGCCTGCAGTCAGCACACTGATTTTGTTTGTTTTTTGAGATAGAGTCTCACTCTGCTGCTCTTGGGTAGTGTGCCAAAGCATCATAGCTCATAGAAACCTTGAACTCTTGGACTCAAGAATTCCTGTTGTTTAAGCAAGAGGACAACTTCCCAATAGCTGGGAATAAAAGTGCCTGCCACCATGACCACCTAGATTTTTTTTTTCTTCTATTTGTAGTAGAGACAGTGGTTCTCAATTTTGCTCAGGATGGCCTCCAACTCCTGAGCTTCCAAGCTCAAGCAATCCACCCCCCTCAGCCTGTGTTGCTTATCTGTGATGTCAGATATCAGGAAAAGTATACACAGACCTTCACTGTGCTTATCAGCTATTGTTAGTATTCATGTATTTAATGTGTGGCCCAAGGTAACTCTTATGCTTCCAATTTGAGGCAGAGAGAAAAAAAAAAAGTTGGACATCACCGTGACTGATTGCAAAAATGGTCCCTGTAACACTGGCCCTTGCAACTTAACTTTGTGGCTTTTTTTTTTTTTTTACCAAAACACAGAGTGTATTTTCCCAACTCTCTTAGTTTGGCTGACCTTCTGACCTCCTTGGCTAATAATTAATAGAAAGTGATGAAAATGATAGCTGGCCAGCTTTGAGCGTAGGCCTCAAGAGACTTTGAACATTTCTGTTCTTTTTAAGCCTTGCCTTTGTCCTGAGAATAAGCTGGACTGGCCTACTGGAGGATGAGCTATTATGTGGAGGAAAGCCATGTACACCAGTCAAAACCCTCCTAGACCAGCCATAGCCAGTGAGCCCTCAACAGCTTAGGGAGGCCAGACTGAATCAGCAGAGCTTCCTACTCAACCTACTCAGCCCATATCTGCCTGCAGCTGCTCTTAACAGACCACTGCTGACCATAGAGACAACTGAGCATTACGTGTCACAGATCTCAAGAAGATTGCAGCCCAAAAAGGAAAACAGACAAACAAACAGATCTGTGAAGTCAAAATAAAGTCTTATCCAACGAGGCCCTGTAAAAGGCCCTGGAAAAGGAAGACATCACCGCCATGGAGGAGATTCAGAGATTTTTCAGGGTGGTGGATGAAAATGCTTTGGAATATGGTAGACTTCCAAATTTAGGAACATTTTCTGACATGGTAAAACATTTTTACTTTGTACTGTTTGGTAAAGGGGTGGTTTAAAGAATTATAAGCAGATTTGCATTTTAGAAAAATTTCTGTGGTGATGATGTGAGGGATGTATTTGTTAGAGGCAAAGGAGAGAGGAGAAAAGTCAGCCAAAACCTTTCTAATAAGCATTCACCTAAAAGATATTAAAGATCTTATCAAAAGAAACAGCCAATGAGAATGAAGAAGAGACGAATCTGAGACCCATTAGGAAGTAAAATCTGCAGGTAGAATTGTTGCTTTTGGTTGCAGTGCTCCAGTGTCCAGCAGCAGCAAGGTGGCCTATTACAGAATTGATAAGTCTCTTACTCCAGCTGCTTTTTAGAAATGCACTGTGGGATTTTGCTGAAGGGTTTTAACCTTTGAACTTCTAAAAAATGTCAGCTTTCGAAAAGTAGAGAATATGGGGTCCCTGAAGATACAAGTAATTGTGTTTATACCTATTTTGTAGCTTGCATTTGGAGCCTTTATAGATAAAATTGGGGCAGGTGCTACATGCTGCCCACACTCACAGGTGGCTTTCTGGGACACTGCTTGAATTTGGATCTAACCTTGCAGGAGCTTTGAGGACATGCATGCTTTCCTGAAATCAGTGATGGAATGACCATTTAGTTTCTCTTTTGTCATTTTACCTTTCTTTTTTCCCCATTAAGCTCTAACTGAACCTTGTTTCAGAGTAGTGGGCTGTGAAAGTGGGCTAAGAAGATTAAAGATCTCCATAAAGAAGTTATGAAATACGACTCTGACAATTTGATGCTGATCGTTTGTGATGTGTGAAATTAAATCCTTATCCAATGTGCCTAGACAATGCAATTAGTCTTGGGTGTCTATATTAGGAAATTTTTTTTGTTAAATCAATGCAGAAGTTCAGCTCAAAAATAGACCACTCTGGAGAAAAAAAGTTTTAAGATGTAAGTCATTTAGTGTCCCAAGTTTCCAAGACAAAAAGTAGAAAAAAATAAAAAAAGGAAAATGACGAAGAAAAAGAGAAAGCTAAATGACTTGTCTGTTAGAGGCACATTCTGAATCATTACCTGCTTATACCGTTCATGCATTTACCTATCCATCATTTAACATGTGTCTGCTGAGACCTTCTCTGTATGAGGTACTTGTATCAGGGACAATCCTGAAAGAAACAGTGTGGGGCCCTATGTCATGGTGTTTATCATTCTCAGAAGAATGAAGGAGTGGATATTAAACAAATACAAATCTGAAACTACCAAATATTGTAAAAGAAGCAATACCGATAGCCAACATGAGAGCAAGGACTTTGTCACACTTGTCTATGCTGGGCACTGCCCCAAGACTTTAACATCTTGCAATTCACTTAATCCTTACAATGAGATGCTTTTATTACTCCAAATTGGGGATTGAGACAAAATAAATGAAAAAGTCTAAATTTCCCCCATGGTCACCCAGCTTGTAAGTGGCCAAGTAGGGAGTGGAAAACAGGCAGCTGAATTTGTGAGGCCATATTCTCACCTGCTGCTACTTGCCTATGCCCATATCAAAAAATTAATCTCCACCCAGTAACCTGGTGCTCTTCTCTACTGTGACACATCTCAGTGATCCTGTGTGATACAGCTTATACTGAGCCTTCTGTGACTGTCATCAAATCCTACAAGGGAGGTTTTCAAACATAGTAATAATGTAGTGGGGTAGTGGTAATGCAGTCTTCTGAGTTCAATTTCTTGCCCCTGATACTTACTAGATACAAAATCTTGAGCAAAATATTTAACTTCTTTTTGTCTCCATTACACATCATCCTGGCACCACCACCTGGACCAATGGTAGACTGCCACCAACCTGGAACAATTAGGAACTGAGAAAGGAAGTCCATCACCATGTTATAATGCATAGAACTCTATCCTCAACATGTACAATGATACTGTGATACAGAACATGTTCAACAAGTATTGTCCACTGAATGAATGAAATCCTTTCATGTGATTTGCCACCTGACTTGTCCACTCAGTGGTTTGCCACCCTACGTGTCCACTCATGACTCGATATTCTCTGAACCCACTCTGTATCTTCTTATATCCATGCCATTGTTAGCATTGTTCTCTCTGTCTACAATAAATCCCTTATCTAAAACCAGTGTGACCAGATGTATGAAAGAATTGTTGGGGAGGGACAAATATTATATAATGATATTCTATAGTGTCCTCAGTAGGAACTGAGACAACATCCTGTTATAATAATATATTCACCTCTCTGGAACACAGCATATAAATATTCATGCTAGGCCAAATTAATGAAGGCTCTAGCATGTCAGTGCATTTTAAGTTTTACTACAAGGTGAGCTATGAAAATACTTTTAATTTTAAGAGAGTTTTGGACTTTGTAATTACAAATAAAGGGTGGTGGGCCTACATTCTCTTTATTGATCTCTATTGGTCTAATTCTTACTCATACCTCAAGGGTAAGACCTGATAATACCCTTCCAGAAAGTTAATCCAGTGTCCTGACATTGAAATCAACCTCCTTGTCCTCTGGTTCCACCATTCTCAATTCCTTTAGCAGAATTATGATGTTTCAACTTTGTGTTTAATTTAGACACACATATACTTGCTCTCCTTTCCAAATGGAAAGCTCCGTGAAGGTCACAAAAATGCCTTATTCACATTTTATCCTTTGCACTAAGACAGATATTATTCTCATCATAAGTAGGACTTAGCTGAGCCTTACAAATGGCTAAAGCTTGTAGGGAAGAGGAAAGGGCATTCCTGAAGGTCTGAGAGAACTGGGGGGTGGGAAAGCAATTTCATGTACTGATGAGACTGCAGAGAGGCCCTCACCAGCATGTTGCACACCCCATCTAATTCAGAACTAACAGGCCTAGTGACTAGAAGTTAAATAGTGGCAACATACTGATTCAAACCTAAGACTGCTGGACTTTAAACTCCTTGTTTTTCCCACACTATTCTCTGCTGAACAGAGATGCCACGGCCTTGGAATTTGAGGAATCTTAATGAATTTTGAAAGCTATCGGTAACTCCTGTGCAATTACAGATGTATCTGGAAGAAGAAGTTAAATAAAGAAACAATATTTCCCTTAGATGCCTTTGACACTTCAGGGCCAAATAAGACCTCTCACAAGGTAAAAGTGTCAGAGGAATTCATCACCCTTCTTGTTGCAAGGAAACTAAGAAAACAGAGATAATATTTAGAAGGAGTCACTAGGTACAACAAGATTGCAAACTTAATTGTAATGCTGATCCCCTCTGTGCCATCTTATTAAACAGCCTGGAAAATCCTTTATCACAAAAGATTTATAAGGATGTGACCTTTTCCTTCTCTCCATTTCTATTTCACTTACATTATCACCCTGAAGATTTCAAAGGGGTGTTCACAGTAGTCTAATAGATTGAAGCCCCTCTCTAACTAAAAGAAACATTGATTGTGTAAAAAGAAAAAAATATTGAAGTCATCCCCCATAGGTCACTGTGAAACCATGTACCCATGTGAGACTTTTTTTTTAATTTCCTATCTCTTTGAAAATGACAAAGTAGCAATAAAATAATTAATTTCTGGAATAGCATCTTGTGGTATGATTATAATCAGGAAAGAGATTGTGAACACGGTACCATAAGCCTCTTTTTAACATTCTCTCACATTATTTGGCCCTGAAATGTACTCAGGGCATAAAAAACAAGGTGATTTATTTTTTGAGGGAAACTGAAAACTCAAGCTGGTCTGTAAAAATTAAGGCTGGTTGCTGTTTTCAAAATCTGCAATACAATCTTGCAATTAGGATTAGCAAGTCCTGAATCTTTTAGATGCTTTTACATGCCTATGTGTACAAATGCATATATAAATGCATGCATTTTTAAGGACATATAGAACAGACAAGTAAATAGAGTTGGTTTTCCTATGGTAATGTTAGTTCTGAAAGGTTAAGTTGACTCGAGGTATTTCTTCTTTCTTTGTTTTATTGTTTGGGATTCCTTGAAGGTACAAAGATTTAGGTTACACTGATTGTGTTTGCTAGATAAAGTCCCTCTTGCAATTGTGTCCTGCCTCCAAGAAGTGTGTGCCATACCCATGATCCCCTACCCCCTCCTTCTTCCTTTCTCCTCAATTCCCTCATTCTCCTACCCACCATCTTGTATTAGACCATCTACTGCCTTCATATTAGAATTGAGTACATTGGATTCTTGCTTCTCCATTCTTAGGATACTTTACTAAGAAGGAATGTGTTTCAACTCTACTCAGATTAATACAAAAGATGTAAAGTCTCCACCTTTTTCAATGGATAAATAGTATTCCATGATATACATATACCACAGCTGTTAATCCATTCCTGGGTTGGTGGGCATTTAGGCTGTTTCCACATTTTGGTGATTGTAAATTGAGCTGCAATAAACAGCTTAGTGAAAATGTCCTTATGACAAAATAATTATTTTTTTCCTCCTGGGTAGATGCCTAGTAATGAGATTGCAAGATCAAATGGAAGGATCAAACTCAAACTCTAATTTGGGTTCCTTGAGGAATCTCCCTACTTCTTTCCAAAAAGTTTGGATTAGTTTGCAGTCCCACCAGCAGTGTAAAAGTGTTCCCTTCTCTTCACATCTACTCCAGCATCTGCAAGCTTTGAGACTTTGTGATGCGGGCTATTCTCACTGGTGTTAAGCATTATCTCAGGGTGTTTTTTTGTTGTTGTTCTTTTGGGGGTATTTTTTGAGAGACAGAGTCTCACTTTATCACCCTTAGTAGAGTGTTGAGATATCATACAGCTCACAGCAACCTCCAACTCCTGGGCGTAGGCGATTCTCTGCCTCAGTCTCCCAAGTAGCTGAGACTACAGGCGTCTGCCACAACACCCAGCTATTTTTTGTTGCAGTTTGGCCGGGGCTGGGTTTGAACCCGCCACCCTCGGTATATGGGGCTGGCACCCTACTCATTGAGCCATAGGCGTTGCCCCTCAGGGTGGTTTTGATTTGCATTTCTCTGAGGATCAGGGACGATGAACATTTTTTCATATGTTTGTTAGCCATTTGCCTTTTTTCATCAGAGAAGGTTTGAGGTATAATTCAATTGAAATTTCTCCATGGCCTGCTGGTAATGTCCAAACTGCTTACCATGATGGCAAGTTATGCTGCCCTCTGCCTACTTCTCTAGCTCCTCTTCACTTCATACTGTTGCAGAAAGATGAGGCCCAACAGAGAGAATGAGCACCCAAACACCACGTTTGTAAGAGGAAGGCCTTTATTCACCAGCTGGGAGCTTACAGCATAGAAGAATTCCAAAAGGCCATGCTCCCCATCTGGCTTGATCTTTCCCTTTTTATCAGCAGTCAAAAAGTTCCACCTCACAGGTACCCTTCTCATTGGCCAGTTTGAATCAAGCGGGAGACGCTATTCCAGCCCCTACAGAACTACAGGATTTCACAGAACGTGGAAATTTCCAAGTTCCAGGAAGTTAAGTTTACAAATTCCTAAGGGCTGAGTCACCATGGAGAGGACCCTACAAGTGTATCCCTTTGGTCTCCTTGAGAAGACCAGTTCTCCTAGACCTCACCCTTCTCGGGTATCCTCCCTCAATACCAGGCACTTGAAAATATTCTTCCTTCCTTTCTTATAATGTGATATTCTCTCCCTCACTGTAGCAGGAGAGACTTCACACTGCCTTCAATGCTCTTCACAATCTTCCCATATACTCTCCAACTCAGTAGCTTCTAAAATCCTTTTAAAAGATACCTTTCCAGCACTACTTCCCAAGCTAAGGCCATTTCCGGGTATCCCTGAATGTTCTCTCCTAACGCTGTTCACGTCTAGAATCACTTGACTATTTTTCCCACTGAATTATGGGCTCTGGGAGAGAAGAAGGAGGTTCAGTTTCTTAAAGTATAGTATCTAGTACATACTAAGATCTTAACAAATACTTGTTGAAAAAAATAAATGGATAAAATAAATCAGTGTATCCACAGAAAGTTGTACTGGATACATGGTTGGTGATTTTAAATAAACTTTTTAGGTGCCTATTTCCAAATCTTCAAGGGAAAGGTATATGGGCAATATCTCAACTCTTTACTCTTAACTCTTGAGTACCATGTGAGGCACATAAATAGATGTTAAGTCAGTAGTGTTTAAATGTATGGGGCAGTAAGGCTGAATGGGAAGAGCTGAACTTCAGAGGCAGGGTCACCCTGCTCAATTCCTGAGTATTCCACTTAGTGACTAAGTGACTTTGTTTCTCAGATTCCTTACTTGTAAAGTTAATAGTTAATAATTATAAGTTAAATGTCAGTAGATGTGTAGATCTATTTTTTGCTTGTTCCTTTGATTTATTTCATTTTAGAGAAGTATATAAATGACAAATTGATAGCACAGTGTTAATATTTTGTAGCTATTCAACATCTTTGTGTGAAGCAAAACACACAAAGATAAACTAAATCAGATATAATTCTTAGACTCAGAAACTTCTAATCTAATCCAGGGAATAAAACCTATACAGAAAGAACAGAATACAGAATGATTTTTAAAGAATAATTATGAGGTTAGAAGTAAATAAGAAAAATCCTTTCAAAGGATATGGTTTCTTTGAGGGTAAAAAAGGATTAAAATAGAGTTAGAATTTTAATTTTATCAGTAGCTGTGAGTTCTTGGGGGAAAAATAATAGCCTTTATGAAGGTCAATTTCCTCAGCTGAGAATGTGGAATATAGCATCAGTTGTTCCATAGGATTACAGCATGGCTAAAATATAATAATGCACATATAGATATCTAGCAGAAATGCACTGATATTCTAACACCTGTTATTTCCAGGTACCCTTAGTTTGATATTCATAGTTTGAAATGTGATTGAGTTTAATAGATATCTACATCAAAGAGCAAAAAACAATGTGTAAAAAGAGATTTTTGGCTTGGGCTTGAAAAATGAGGTGACTTAGATAGGCAAGTTGTGGGGCAGGATGAAAGTATAGCCAAGTCCGGATTAGGACAAGGTGTGCATAGAGAGACAGAAGCAGGAAACCCATGGCAGGACAGAAGATGATGGAGGGACTTGTCCAGATTCACGTAGCTAGTCAGTGGCAGATTAGGGTCCTTTCCATTTTAGAGCATGACCTCAGAAATAAAGCTATTGATGATGTTTGAGATGGCTTGAATTTTAGGAATTATTTTGGTAATTATTGCCAGGAAAGCTGAGAAATAGAATTTGAGTCCCTGCCACATGCCAGACACTGAGCCTGGACACTGGACACATGCACATACATTGTTGCAGAGAGCTAGGGTGTTGCCCTGTGGCTAATGCAATAACATCATTTGGGGAAGGTAAGAAGACAGTAACAATGATGATGATGATCACCGCAAACAATTGTACGGCGCTCGCTATTAGAATTCACTAATATTTAATCTGTAAACAATGGAACTTTCATATAGTTCAAGCTCATGTATTCCAGGAATTTTCTATGCCTTTTAAAAAAATCACTGATTAAATTTTCACAGCAATCCAGTCAGATCAGCACTATTATTATTTTCACTTAGTAGAAAAGAAATTGGGGGAAATTACAAAAGACAGTTGAGGGTAATTAGAGCTCAAGAGGGAGTATAATCTACAAACAAAACTAAAACTGTCATGGTTATCAACATAGGAGTTGATGTATGAGGACATATGAGATTACAATGGGTCTCAAATAGGGCATGATCAGGATTGGTTTAGAAATGTCAGGGAAAGGTCACAGGTGTTGAATAGGATTCCCCTACTACCCAAAGTATCTAGGGTTTATCTGCAATTAAAATAATCTCTATACAGGCCAGGTGCTTGGGCTCACACCTATAATCCTAGCATGGAGGGAGGCCGAGGTGGGTGAATCACCTGAGCCCAGAAGTTCAAGACCAGCCTCAGCAAAGTGAGACCCCTTCTCTACTAAAAAATTAGAAAAACTAGCTGGACATGTGGCACAAGCCTATAGCCCCAGCTGCTCAAGAGGCTAAGGCAAGAGGATCAATTGAGACCAAGAGTTTGAGGTTTCTGTAAGCTATGATGCCACAGCACACTACCCATGGCACAGAATGAGACTCTGTCTCAGGGGAAAAAAAGAAACAAAAAACCAAGCTCTATAATTTTTTTTTTTTTTTTTTTTTTTTTTTTTTGCCGAGTATGATAATCCTTCCCATTCTCATATGAGCAAACAGCAGTTTATCACTTGATGAAAATGTAGAATCATCCATGTGAGGGGTCACTTGCCCACAACTTAGAGATAGATATTCATTTGTTATCAGAAGGTCCATATTTTATCTCTGACTCAGCTCCCTTGCACATCACATTTGTAACTACAATACAGTATTAATGAGCTCACGTGAATACAGCATACTATATACTTGGAAGCATGGTGTGATGATACAACTTGATTTGCTTCTAAGCCAACCAATGTTTTTTAAATGACCTTGGTGCTCAATCTTTCACAGTAACATTATAAGCATTAGACTCAATGATATTTTGAGATTTTGAAGGGAAGAGGTTTGTCATACAAGGCGGCAGATGTGGCTACCAAGTATCTCAGGCTTCTGAATCTCCATTCCTATCTCTATAATTGGGAAAAATATTCTTTAGTTTGTTCAACCCACATAGTCTATATATTTATTCTGTGCTGGCTCTCTATCATGCAGAGACAAACAACCTAATGACCTTAGGATATATCTAATGGATATAGAAATAATCCTTATTGGTTTAAATGAGAAGCAATTATACAATTATAAACATGTTGTGTAAAATGGAAGAGATTACACAAACATGATTCTTTTATAACTTCTCAGTAACTTTCTACATGATTTTTCTTTGCCCAATTTTTCCTCATGCTACCCTTTGAATGGATACACTTTCTATAATATAGATGTATCCAGATTACCTTAAATCCTTGAAGATTCCCTATTGCCTACATAGAATAAAGTTCAAATTTTGTAAGGTGACAGAAAAAAGCATTCACAAACTAAACTAATCTTTGTTTTCAGACTCATCTGCTTCTATAGGTTTGAACTGGCTTTTACCTGTCCCTACTGTTCTATGCCTAATGAGCTCCTTTTCATCCTTTAAAGCCCATTTCAACTGTCTCCTAACCTGTAAATCCCTTCCTCAGTCCTCCAAGACAGAAGTAATTGATTCTCCCACACGTCTTCCACACACCATGCTTTACATTCTGCACAGCGTTATAATAACTTCTTTATGCATCTTTCCCTGTCAGTGCACCAAGAATATTATATAAATGTAGCACATGGAGTTTGTTGTTTTAATGCCCAAGGAACTAACATGGACATTGCTTCAAAATATTTCTCCATTAACATTTGCTAAATTTGGTTGAATTATATACATATGCACACATGTATGTATAGATGTGTATATATGTACACTGTCACAAAAATATTCATAATAGTCTAACAAGGAAGGCAGACTATACTTGATAAATTTCATACATGTCAGTATTCAAGTATGTATGTTATATATACTGTATAGTACAATAGATACTTGGTGGACAATATGCTTCTTTGAATGCATGAATATATCTTAATCAGCACCATCATCATAGCTTATACTAACTGATGATGTACCATATGTCAAACCTGTTGCTAAGTGTTTCAGTAAACTTTCATTTCATGGTTATAACTGTGGACTCTTATCGGATAGCTACTCTCATTCTCCTGTGTTTGCAAAAAGGAAACCTAGACTGAATGTAGTGAAATAAATTGCCCAGAGTTATGTATTTATTGAGTTGGAGATTTGAATTTCAAGTCTAAATGTATCTGACTCTGAAGCTCATGTTCTTTTCAGTAACGTTTTTCTTTTTTTGAGACAATCTTACTATGTTGTCCTAAGTAGAGTGCCATGGCTAGTAGAGTGCTGTGGCATCACAGCTCACAGCAACCTCAAACTCTTGGGCTTAAGCGATTCTCTTGCCTCAGCCTTCCAAGTAGCTAAGACTACAGGTGCCTGCCACAATGCCTGGCTATTTTTTTTTTGGTTGTAGTTGTCATTATTGTTTGGCAGGCCTGGGCTAGATTCAAGCCCACCAGCTCTGGGTTATGTGGCTGGTGCCCTAGCTGCTGAGCTACAGGCACCGAGCCTCCAGTAACATTTTTGATAGAATCAAACATACATATATATATATAGAGAGACACATATATAGAGACATGTAGACACATGAATAGAACAAGCAATGGAGGTGTGGATGCACAAATAATGTATGTAATGAAGTTACCGACCTTCTGCATATCTACCATAAACTCTGCCTACTGAATATGCATATAACATGAGTATATATGATGTATAAAATATACACATGCAATTTATGTTATACATGTGCATAGAATAAATAAACATCTCTCTCTCTGAACAAAACAACGTTTTGTTCACATTGCTAGCATTTTGCTATGATAAAATAAACTTTGGTTGAATTAATAAGCAAATGTATATGTGTTTTTTCTAATATAAGTGTATTTTTTTCTATACACATACCTTTCCTTGTCACTTCAAAGATGGCACATGGAGAATATAAGATAGATATTTTCAGGTTAAGAAATCTATGGCAACTCTCTGTCAGTATGCTTGCTGGCAACAGCTGCCACCCCCATGTGGTGAAGAGGTATGGACCACCATCAGTAAGTGTTAATTTGTCAGTCTAGTTGGGACAAAGATACTATTATAAAGCTTCGTTCTCTGATAAAATATACAATCACACCTGGAATTCAGGCACTTGCTTTCATCACAAAAGAAAGGATTTGCAATAAAAATATCTTTGAGTTTTTGGTTTTCTTTATGCTGCCTCTTCCTTTACTTCCCAGCCTGTGGGCCAGTTGCATTTGTATCTATTCTTTCAGATATATTTCCTGAGCAAGGTACATATGCTAATGTGGGCCTGTCTCCCTCACAACCTCCCCTCTTTATTCTTAAGTAAGGTTTTTACAGTTCCAGTATTCCTCTGAAGCAAGGAAAAATCATTCCTGTCCTGCCCAATGAAGGTTTCGAAGTCCAGAGAATACAGAGTATAGTTCAAAATTTGCTACTTGCTGTTGGGTGACCTGGGTAAGTTTCTTCCTCCCTATGTGCCTCAGTATGTCCATCTCAAAAATGGAAATTATAGCACTAACATGATAGGCTTTCTAGAAGAATAAGGAGATGTTAATATATGAAAGATGGTAGATGTACAAAGTGTTCTAGAGAACCCAGTAAAATAACAGAAAATAATTAAAGTCA
This sequence comes from Perodicticus potto, assembly GCA_963574655.1. Lineage (NCBI taxonomy): Eukaryota > Metazoa > Chordata > Mammalia > Primates > Lorisidae > Perodicticus > Perodicticus potto. The sequence goes on from CAUYRH010078803.1 coordinate 29,217, forward strand.
GAAATAGTGAACAGACTGGATGGGAACCCCAGTGGAAAGAGGATTCCAACAATTTGTAGTATTGATGGATCATGGATGAATGTCTGTTGATAAATGAAACTAGGGAGGAGAACAAATTACTGAGGGGTGGATTGTGTAGATAAGAGGGTGGTGTGAACTAAAGTAAAATCTTTAGATCCCCAGCTGACTGAATAGAACCCTTCTTGGCCAAGGGGAACTCGGAGACACCCCAAAGCTGCATTGCTGGGCTTGGAAGGGAGGTCAGCCATGCCTCGTCGTGCCCCCTTCCCTTCTGGGAGGTTTCCTGTGTAGCTCATTCACAGGCCTAGGGAGGACTTGAACCACGCCTGCATGTCCTCCATTTACCCACCAGGTCTTTTGAGTCTATATCCACTGACTTGTGTCTGATTAGCCAACTTCCTTATCTTAACTTAAAACATTCCAAAACTTTAGACAAAGTTCCATTTCTTTAAACACTTGTGGGAGTTTTTGACCACACTGCAGCCAACTTATTTCAGTTTTCACAACCTGGGAGTATAAGTGAAGTTTAAATGTTGTGGGGTTTTTTGTTTGGTTCTAGACACTTTTTTTGCCTACTGGTCTGTATAGGATATTAGTATCACCATAGCTACTGCCCCATAACATTCAGTTCCAAAAGTCCCAGATAATGTGGAAACTAGTTAACGTGAGGTGGCACATTGTAGTCTGAGACACCTGACCAATCTGGAGAATAAACAAAAGACTACCGTTAGTTAAACAGTGACTGGATAAGAGCCATCTGGATTGAATGATGTATAAATATAGGAACAGATTTGCATTACATTGGCAAGTGGTTTCTGCTGTCCCTTCTTGTTGCTGCAGCTTTTTCTTGTCTATCATTAAACTCTTTGCTTTGTGCAACATGTCCAATTGTTTACATGATTTCATCGAAAACCCACTGATATTTCCCTTTCACAATTACAAATTAAAGAACATTTAAGCACACCTACACAAGCTGTACTCTCCCACGTTGATATGTCCACCTTTTGGGACGAAACCAAAGTACGCTTACCATCTATTGATACATGATTAATATCATGTATTTACAGAGACAGGAATTACATGTAAAATACATTTAACAGGAATAGTTATGGCCTCTAGGAAGGATTTTCCAAAGGGATCTGAAGGAGGAGAGACTTTAGGATTATGATTTATTTGCCTATCAATGTGATATGAAAATGACATGGCTCTCATTCTCAATTTGAAAACCTGAAAGTTGCTTCAGAATACACAAAGTTCATGGGAAGAGTGGACAGAGATGATCATTACTGTGGATGTTTTATAAAGATTTATAAAGGGGTCATACAAATGGTAGAAAAAGTTATTCGTCTGGCTCATGGGAGTTGCAGTTGTGAACACCTACATCCTTTACTCATTAGATAAAGAGAGTGGAGAAAAAGTACAGATACAACTTCCTTATGGGAGAAATCACATCCCTCAGCTTATGTGCAAAGTCAGGAACAGAAATTAAAGGAAGAGGGGAGGACCATCATCTTCTGATACTGAAGAAAGGCTAAATGGTCAAATGCATTTTATGATGCAAAAATGAAAAAAAAAATCAGCAAAGGATTGTATGTTTTGAAGCAGAAGAAATGAGAAAGGTGGAAGGAAAAAAAACATTTCTGGGTGGCGCCTGTGGCTCATCAAGTAGGGTGTCGGCCCCATATACCGAAGGTGGCAGGTTCAAACCTGGCCTCGGTTGAATGCAAAACAGAAAAATAGCCGGACGTTGTGGTGGGCACCTGTGGTCCCAGCTACTCAGGAGGCTGAGGCAAGAGAATTGCCTAAACCCAGGAGTTGGAGGTTACTGTGAGCTGTGTGACACCACTGCACTCTACCGAGGGTGATAAAGTGAGACTCTGTCTCCACAAAAAAGACAAACAAACAAACAAACAAAAAAACCAAAAAACATTTCCTACTGTGAAACATGCAAGAGGAAGACTGGACTTTATCCTGGAGATTACTTTAAGAAGTATCACACTCAAAAAAATTATATCATTTTTGTTTTGGCTTCTGTTGATATGGTGAATTACATTTATGGACTTGCAAATATGTTAAACTAGCCTTGCATCCCAGGGGAAAAAACCTGCTTTATTGTGATATATTACTTTTTTAGTGACAAGCTGTAATCTATTGACTAGGATTTTAGGGAAAATTTTTGGATATATATTCATTAGTGAAATTGGTCTGTAGTTTTCCTTTTTAGTTGGATCTTTTCCTGGTTTGGGTATCAGGGTGATGTTTGCTCCACAGAATGTGTTGGGGAAGATTCCTCCCTTCTCAATTTTTTGTAGTAATTTCTGCAGTATGTGCATAAACTCTTCTTTGAAGGTTTGATAGAATTCTGGTGCAAAGTCATCTGGACCAGGGCATTTTTTTGTTGGGAGATATGTTATTGTTTCTTTGATCCCACTGCTTGAAATTGGTCTGTTCATAAGATCTATTTCTGCTTGATTAAGTCTGGGGAGAGGGTGTGATTCCAAGTATTGATCCATTTCCTCCACATTGCCAAATTTCTGGGAATAGAGTTTTGTGTAGTATTCAGAGATAATCTCTTGAAACTCTGTGGCATCTGTTATTTCCCCTTATCATTTCTGACTGAGGTTACTAGAGATTTTACTTTTCAGTTTCTTTCTAGTTAGTCTGACCAAATGTTCATCTATTTTATTTAGTTTAAAAAAAAAAAAACAACTTTTTGCTTCATTAATTTTCTGAATGATTTTTTTTTATTTTCAATTTCATTAATCTCTGATTTAATTTTGTCTATTTTTTTTCTTCTATTGGGTTTAGGGTTAGATTGTTCTTCTTTTTCCAATTCCATAAGATGGTTTATGAGTGTGCTGATATACTCCCTTTGTGTTTATCAAAGGTAGGCATATAGCACAATAAATTTTCCTCTCATGACTGCTTTTGCTGTATCCCAGAGCTTTTGGTAACTTGTATCTTCATTGTTGTTATGTTTGAGGAAATTAACAAATTCCTCTTTTATCTCTTCATGAACCCAACTATCATTCAGCATAATGTTGTTTCGTTTCCAAGACTTTGTGTGGGGATGAACATTTTTGTTGGAAGCAAAAACAAAGACCATATAAATAAGACCTCTCAATAAATGCATAAAAAGCTTTTGATAAAATCCAGCATCCTTTTCTAATCAGAACTCTGAAGAATATAGGCATTGTTGGCATATTTCTGTGCTGAAGAAACTGACCAAAGCCATCTGTGACAAACCCACAGCTAATAATATACTGAATGGAGTATATTATTATACTGAAAGCTTATACTGGAGTATATTAACACTAAAAGCTTTTCCACTCAGAACAGAAATAGAACAAGGTTTCCCTCCATTGCCACTAATATTCAACATGGTGCTAGAAGTTCTAGCCAATACAATTAGGCAAGAGAAGATAATAAAGACAAATGGGAGAAAAGGAAGTGAAACTCTCCCTCTTTGCCAATGATATGACCTTATACTTAGACAACCCCAAAGTCAATCACAGGACTCATGGAAGTGATGAAAAAATACAGCAATGTCTCAGGATATAAAATCAATGTCTACAAATCAGTAGCCTTTGTATATGCCAATAACAGCAAAGATGATAAGCTAATCAAGGACACAATTTCCTTCTCAGTAGCTTCAAAGAAAATGAAATAATTAGGAATATACCTAACAAAAGAGGTGAAGGACTTCTATAAAGAAAGCTATGAAACCCTAAGTAAAGAAATAGCAGAAGATATTAGCAAATGGAAGAACATACCATGCTCATGGCTGGGAATAATCAACATTCTTAAAATGTCTATGCTTCTCAAAGGAACCTACAGATTCAATGAAATCCCCATTAAAATACTAACATCATACTTTCAAGATTTGGAAAAAAATAATTCATTGTTTTATATGGAACCAGTAAAAACCCCATGTAGCTAATGCAATTCTTAGTAATAAAAACAAGGCCAGGGCATTAGCCTACAAGACTTTAGGCTGCACTACAGGGCCATCGTGATCAAAACTGCATAGTATTGTCACAAAAATAGAGACATAGACATCTGGAATTGAATAGAAAACCACAAGATGAAACTAACATCTTATAGCCACCTGATCTTTGCTAAACCAGACAAGAACATTCACTGAAGGAAAGAATCTGTATTCAATAAATGGTGTTGGGAGAACTGGATAATGATGTATAAAAGACTGAAACTGGACCCACACCTTTCTCCACTCACTAAAATTGATTGAAGATGGATAAAAACTCTAAAGCTAAGCAAGAATCAATGAAAATTCTCAAAGAAAGTGTGGGTAAAATACTTGAAGATATTGGCCTGAGGAAAGATTTTATGAAGAAGACTTCCATGGCAATTGCAACAACAAAAAAAATAAATGGGACTCAATTAAACTGAAAAGCTTCTGTACAGCTATGGACACAACAACCAAAGCAAACGGACAACCATTGGAATAGGAAAAGATATTTGCATATTTTGAATTGAACAAATGCTTAATAACTAGAATCTACAAAGAACTCAAATTAAGCAAAAAACAATACAAAAAAGACAACAATCCCCTATATCAATGGGCAAGTGAGATGAATAGAACCTTCTCTAAAGAAGACAGACAAAAGGCTAACAAGCATATGAAAAAATGCTCATTGTCACAAATTATCAGAGAAATGCAAATCAAAACCACCCTGATATATCGCCTAACCCTAGTGAGAATGGCCCACATCACAAAGTCTCAAAGCTGCAGATTCTTGTGTGGTTGTGTAAAGAAGGGAACACTTTTACACTGCTGGTGGGACTGCAAACTAATACTACCCTTTTCAAAGGCAATATGGAGAACCCTCAAAAAACTCAAATGAGACCTCCCATTTGATCCTGCAATCCCATTACTGGGCATCTACCCAAAAGAAAAAAAATTGTATTACCATAAGGACATTTACACTAGACTGTTTATTACAGTTCAATTTACAATTGCCAAAATGTGGAAAAAGCCTAAATGCCCACCAATCCAAGAATGGATTAACAAGCTATGGTATATGTATACCATGGAATACTATACAGCCACTAAAAGAATGGTGACTTTACATCTTTTGTATTAATTTGGATGGAATTGAAATACATTCTTTTCAGTAAAGCTTCACATGAACAGAGAAGCAATAATCCAATGTACTTAATTCTGATATGAGAACAATTGATGCTAGTACACGGTGGGAGGAGGAGGGATAGGGAAGGAGAGTAAGGGACGGCAGAGAAGGAGGTGTGGGGCCATGGTGTGACACACCTCTTAGGGGCAGGACATTATTAATAGAAGGACTTCACCCAGCAAATACAAGTAGTATAACTTGACTCATTGTACCTGCAATGATTCCTCAACAATAAAAATAAATTATAAACAAACATAAACAAAACATGTTAATTATGTTATGCAACCTAAAATAGATATAGAATCACAAGATAAGTTAATATTTATGTTTTTTCTTTTAAAATTATAGGATAATTATAAGTAATCCACCAACCTCTTTAGCACCCCAAATAAATAAGATCTGGGGAGTATGTGGGTGGCAGAAAAATTAAATTGGAAAGGGTATAAAAATACAATTTAAAAATTCCTATAAAATGTCATAAGAAGAGACATTTATATGATGTTTATCATGTGCGTATGTCCACCTGTGCTGAGCCCTTTGCAGGTGCCTCATTTAATCCTCCCAACAACACCATATATTTGGTGCTGCACTCACCCATAAAGATGAGGCTCAGGACAAGACCCCTAAAGTCCTAGAGTCCACAGTCTTCATCCCAATGTTATCTTCCTTCTGTGAAGGATCTGAGTCACTTCTGAAATAAATGCAGTATGTCATGATTTTTAACTATTGTCGGAAGGCAATAAAACATAAACCTTGATGGGATATGAAAAAACTTCTTTAACTAGGAAAGACAGAGTGATAGTCAAAAAGAAGAAAATAAAATCAAAGTAAAACTTGTTGGCTTAGCAGTGAGGAATGTTTATGCTGTCAAATAATCCATTTTTATTAGCTTTTATTTTTTAATGTTAGTATAAAGATGCAGTACAAAATGTGAATATGTTCATCAAAATATAGATGTCTTGGTATACTGTATTACATATGTTGGTATTATAACTCAATGGTATAGAAGAAAAGCTACTGCCTCCAGAAGACAGAAGCTAGAAGATGAGGAGGGATGAGGCACGGACATGGATGGGGACTCATGAAAGAATATCTAAGTTAAGGAAATAAAAAAGGTCAGATTGTTCAATTAACATGAATACAAACAATATGTGAAAGTTTATCTATTAAAATTAGGCTGGGGTAATAGAGTTATGGAAATTTAGCTAATCTTTACGGAGAAGAAATCAATACAGTTATTAAATTGATTAAATCAAGATAAACTTATAGAATATTATTATCTTCAAGATGGTAATTTTCAGACTTACTGAATAAATGACTAAACAAACAGGAAGTAGCACAGGGTCAGGGAGAGAACATAAAGAACAGTAGGATCAGAGCACTCCAGTACAAGCTTCCCACTTTGTGTGTGTGTATGATATGTATGTGTGCATAAGTCTACAACTCATATACATATTTATAGATACTTACATGCTATAGATTATAACACACACATATTGCATGCATTGATTATCATGTAAAAGTTGAGGGACAAATCATTAACAGAGACAACATAGCTCCTGCCCATACATTTCTTCATTCAAACATCCAGACATCACTATGAAGAAAGCATTATTTATTTTTAAATATTGAAAATAAGAAAAGCAAAGCTCATAGAGATAAGAAAATATAGAGTCCAAAATTTGAACCCAAGTATATTTGGGTTCATTTAAAGAAGCTCTTTTATATCCCCGCCAAAGGTTTATGTTTTATTTAACTTCAAACCTGTACTATGAACCACTACACTGATTATTATAGACTCTCAATGTCCTCTGTTCTTGCTTTCATTTATATTATACACCATTTTGCCATCCCGAAGGTGAAGCTAATTCCTTGACTGGTCTCATATCTAAATGTTTATTTGTTTTTTGAGACTACTTTCTGATAAGGCTTCTGGGAAAAGTCTAGTTCCCAAATGTCATTATAGACCCTTTCATATAGTCAATACTAGACTTCTCCTAATTTACTAGATTGCATTCTTCTAAGTGCCATGTCCAGCAGCTGATCCAGAAATTATCCATCTTTCTGTAATGACCTCCAGAAATGATAATCCTTCCTAGGAGCACCTTTTCTAGCAAGTAACTGAATGCTCCCTGTTATAGATAGCAAACATGTCTAGATAAAAATTGTAATCATTACAGGTCTCAGCTCCAGCTCAGGAGCTATCACTGCCTTTCAAATGGATTAAAGGAAATAAGAACATCTCTAGTTCTTTCCTTCCATCTAGATTTCCTCCTTCCCTTTCCCCATCTTTCTTTCTTTTCTTTTTTACTTCAACATATTTCCTTATGTCCTATCCATGTATCTATCCATTTTAGCAGCATGAGTATTTCTTGTCCAAATGGGAAGAACTTCACCAGCTTCAATTTGCCAAGAGGGAGGTTCAAAATCAAAGATGCTGGGAGCGACTACCTTTGCAACATGGGGCTTTGTCAGCCATCTTTCATAGTTTGATCCAAATCCTATTTCTCCATTTCTTCTTTTGTGTAGTCTTAAATAAATAGATGTCAGTTCCTCGTTTTTGACGTCTATAGAACCTCTGACTATAATTGACAGGAATAGCCATGCTCATCCCATCTACCATAAGGACAGTTTTTAGTAATAATACTTGAATTTGAGTACAGGACTTTTTGCATTATTCCTCACCCATGCTCTTTAGGCTGCTCCACCTTACAGAGGGAACAGCCAGGTATCATGCAATGGGGTTGCCTCCCTCCACTGAATTCAGACCAGAGATACGAGTGCTACTGAGAATCCCACAGATACTGAAGTTAATTCAAAAGATACAAAATTACCACTTTGCTGTCCTTAGGGAAGAGAAAAGGTGAACTCAAATATATCGGTTATCATACTCATCATTTCAATTGTTACAAATTATGAATTTTGCTAGAATTTGTTTACTTTATTTAGAATTCCCATTTTCAATAACAAGAATCTTCCTATGGATATAATATTTTTATTTGTAGCTAAACAACACAGAAAAAAGAAGAGTACAGCTTCTAAATTCTGTTAGGAGATTCCAGAGCTACTCACCAATCTCCCTCCACCCCCTCTCCCGGGCCTTTTTCCTCTTACCTAATCAGTCCTCAAGGTAGCTGTATCTCTGCTATAACTGTCTCCAGAATCCATGACTTTCTCTTCACACCCATAGTAATTGTTCAGGTCTTCAAATGCACAGCAATTTCTGTGTGATTCCCCCTGTCTCCCGTTAGCACCTCTTCAGTCCATGTGCCATTGAAGCACAAGTGATTTTTTTCTAAAAGGCAAATATGACCATGCCACTCCTCTGCTTGCAAGCCCCCAAGAGGTCTAGTCACTCGTGTGATCTAAAGAAATCTTAGAATGGCAGAAGACAACACCAGGTTTTAACCTCAACGTAATTTTTTACTGCCTACTTCACATCACTAATGTTAACCTTAATGCAAAATGTACCATTAGCAACCAACCAGGTATAGTTCCCAGGATACACGAGACGATTTCACGTCTTCATACTCGGCACATACTTCAATTTTTGGAATATATAGTTCACTTCACTAGTCTTTGCATAGTTTTATTCATCTTCCATGACTGTTTAATTCTGCTCCTTAGCCTTCCCAGAAGAATTAATCAATACTTACTTTATGTGAGTATCCCCCTTGGTAGACATCTTGGATATAGCACTGACAGTACTTCATCACATTTGCTGGATTATAAATTTATTGCTCCAACGAGAGCAAACTCCTTGGGGCAGAGATAATATCTTATATATGTCCGCACTTCTGACAGCCAGGACAAGGTCAAGTAAAGGGTACATTTCACCAGTTACTATCTTGAGCATGAATATTCAAGGGTAGGAAAATACTTACAACATATTTTTAAATCATCTATTCAATGTGTATAATAGGCCCTGTGCTGAGCATTAGGACACATGTAGGGAACCAAACAGCCATGATCTCAAATTTCACTGAGCTTACATGCGTGCTAAAATTCTCTTGAAAATATTCACAACAAGAGTCATTTATTAGATGATAGCTTAGGTGAACTTACAGAAGCAATAGCTCAGAAGCAACTAAGAACAAATGTGTTCTTGTGCCTGCAAAGTAGTACAAGCACCATATAAACAACCTGTATATCTGCTGCTGTCTAGAAGATTCTGGAGAGGCTATGAAAGTTCTATTTCTTAACTTGGGTAGTCTTTACAGGAGTGTTCACCTTGTTATAATTCATTAAGCTGTATTTTTAAATTGTTTTTATATCTGTGATATATACTTACATTAAGATATTGAAAAGATTTTTGGACTTCTGGGTATATACCTAGTAAAGGAATTTGGAGGGAGGGTAATTGGTCGGGCCACACCTATGGTGCATCTTAGAAGGGTACAGGCGAACCTTACTAAATGCAGAATACAAATGTCTTCCTATAATAACTGAGAAAATGCCATGAAGGCTATGTTAATCAGTTTGATGAAAATAGTTCAGATTGTATATGAAACCAGCACATTGTACCCCTTGTTTGCACTATTGTACACAGCTATGATTTAATAATAAAGACAATTAAAAAAAAAAAGACTGCTGGGGATTTGATGGGAGGGCTAGGACAGCAGCTCACTTTCTCCTAAAAATTGGAAGGCTGCTTTCTGGGCAATGGCAGGGGTCGGCAAACTACGGCTACAGGGCCAAATCTGGCAGGCTGTTAGTTTTTGTATGTAGCCTATAGGCTAAGAGAGGTTTTATATTTTGAACAGTTGAAAATCAATATAAGACTAAAGAAAATGTGTGATGTGAAAATTATATGAATTCAAATTGCCTGCTGTTTCAGTGTTCATAAATAAACTTTTATTGAAACCTAGATAAAATTTTATCAGGACATCTCTTTATGTACTGTCTGTGACTGCTTTGATGTTGTAAGAGAAGAGCTGAGTATGGTTGTCCCTTAGTATATGTAGGGATTGGTTCTAGGACTCCACTCCTCTGCAGATACCAAAATCCAGGTATGCTCAAGTTTTTTTTTTTTTTTTACATAAAATGGTATAGTATTTGTATATAACTTATCCACATCCTCCATATATAAAGAATTTCTAGATTACTAATAATACCGGATACAGTGTGAATTCTGGGTTAATGGTTGTTACGCTGGATTGTTTAGGGAATGATGACAATTTCACAAGACTTTACTTGTTCAATTCATTCAGATATAACTATCCATTTTTTCCTTAAATATTTTCTATATGCAGTTGATTGAATCCATGGATTTGGAAACTGCAGATACACAGGGCTGATCTTAGTTGTGACAAAGACCACATGGCTCGCAAAGCCCACGGTATTGGCTCTTTGTAGATAGTCTGCTGACCCTTGACATATAGGAATGGGGGACATTGTTTCCCACCAAGAGCCTTCTCACTAGACAATCCCTGTTCATAAGGTATAGCCCTTGTTAAATGCAAAGATGTTTGGTCCAATCCTGCTTGATAGGATGACTGAGTAAATTCAAGAAAGTGGTAATGAAGTGATCCCACTTACAGCATTGGGTTAAAGCTGCTATAATATATTTTTAGTAGTTTTGGGGGCAGATCACCAACTAGTTGATTGTCTTACTCCACTGAGGCACCTCATTCTGTGCTAGGCTTTTCCCATTCAATCTCTTTCTCCTCCTTCCTCTCTCCTTCTTCCTCCTCTTCTTCTTTCTCCTTCTCTACCTCCTCCTTCTCCTCCCGATCATCTGAGTTACCTGAGAGGTTTCAGCCTATTTTCAAACTCTGGATAGCAGATCTGGTCATCCACTTGGCAAGACAAGCAACACACCGGGCCACATGTGGCCAAGGCAGTCAGCAGTTCCCTTGTGTAGGTGCCTGCATCTGCCTGGTTGCCAACTTCTGAATGACAGGGTGCAGGGGGAGGGAGACATTTGGGAGTTTTGGTTTCCAGATGCCAGCATGTGCAGCCTGGGCTAAATAATGGCACTTTACTTACGCCCAGACTTTCTGGTGGAGGGCAAGTTATATTATCACAGCTCGCCTGAATGCCTCCCAAAGCTTCTGTTATTTTTGCATCACTGCCCCTGTCTTATTCTCAGCCATGGAGTAGAGTTTTGGGAACATGATAAATGCCTGTTGACCCAGGAGCATCGCTGAAGTGCCTCATCTTTGGAGACAGCATATAGAGAACGGTCGCTCTCAGCAAGAGTTGAGGGAAAGGGCTCTGATTTGGTTGTCACCATTGCTTCTCTGCAAATGAGTCCAGTCACCAAATGCCTCTTCAAATGATTCATCTATGCTGCCCACCCCAAAAGAACAAAACTCCAAAACTATATAAAAATTTCCCAATGCTCCAAACTACCTACCCGACCATGCATAAGTAATGCAGCTACCGGAGGACATTAGAACACCTTCCCCACCAAACAAACCAAAAAGATGGAGTAGAGAAAAGTGTGCTCAAGCGCTAGACTTAAATATTTAAATTAAAACCTAATTTCAGACCAACTGGTTTGAAAGATATAAAATGTTCCTTTTGCTGCCATAATTTTGGGAGAATTTAGCAGCTTTTACAGGCCCAGCTAAAGAATCTCATTTTATAGAAACGGTGGTATTGTGAAGACTAACCAATCCTATGGATTTTCTCCTCATGGATGTGCAGTTGCAGCCTGATGGAAAAGGGCTATTTGGTTGGGAATATTTGCAGGAAAAATATATATTCTGTTCAATGAATATAACCCCCCAAACTTCTTCCAGTGTTTCCCCCTAAGGTGGGAAAAATAAGAGCACTGATTGAGTTTGTGAGTGAGTCTGTCTTCTGTGACTTCTCTCCCTTTCACTGGTGTCTTGTATAATTTCTAGGACTGTTTGTTTCCTCTCTGTGAGGAGCAGCTAATCTGATTCAGCTGTATTCCTTCCCCACAGCTGTAGGTAGATAGCACACTCAGCACACAGTAGCTCCACAGGAGACAAGTGGAGTCCTGGACCAAGAGTGGAGGTCGGGATACCTAGTCTTATCCTCCCTCTGAACCACTCCGAGCAGGACACTGAATCTCCTTGTCTTAGATTACTCATCATGAAAATGTATCCCATGACAGATGCACCAACCATTTCACAGGATTGTTGTGAGGGTCAAAGGAGGGAACAGAGGCAAAATGCATGTTAGCAGGTAAAAAAAGCTGCATAAGGCAGTTCTTCTGAATCAGAATGTTACAAAGGCCTGCCATCGGCCCCACTGGGTGGAGGTCAGACTAGAGGACGCTGGCAGTGGTCCTTTTTCTACACTCTTTATTCTGATGACACATGGGACAGGCTGAACAGATACTGAACTTCCTTTTGAACCTGAAGGCCTCTTCACCAGGGACCAGCTCTGTGCCTTGCTGAACAAAGATGGGGCTGGTTTGGGGAGGAGCAGGAGGATGGGGACAGCTCGTACATACTGAGGAGGACAAAAAGGAACCTGAGACCTTCAAAACAAACATGTTCTCAGAGCCTGGTGAAGTCCTATCATGGCCTTAATTGTTGCCTGCTATTCTTTTGGCCATGAAAGATCACAGAGTGGTTACTATAGAAACAATTCTCCTTGCAAGGTTAGGATGTTAGGATGAAGAAGGAAAAGACTTCCTTATTAACAAAAGAAGAAAGAAAGAAAAAAATTATGTTTTTGGATATATCTGCCCTCTACTCAAAGTGTTTCTCATCTCAAAAGAAAAAAGAAGCTGCCATTACTGCAAATATGCTTCACGTTCTTAGCAGCTAAATTTCCAAACTTTCATTTTAGACTCAGGTGAGTTCATGTGTGTTGTATTGTACCCAAGAAAGTCGTATTTTCTCATGAGGGACAACAGTGTGTAATAGGAGATAAGTGACTAAGAGGTTAGGTGGTTAGATCTTGCCAACCTCGGGGTCACCTCTGTCCTGGGGAAGCCCAGAAAGATCAGCCTACCTTGCCTTCTCATCAGCCCTTCTTCCTGCTTGCAGGCATAGGCTTGCCATGGCTCCCACCTGGGAAAGTGCCTGTGTGGAATGGGTCTTGGGTCCTGTGGTTTTGTGTGGTAAGTGGCCCGGGCAAGGCAGCTGTGCAAGTCTCAGTGGCTTCTCAGGCAGGTGGCTCAGATAGCTTTGGCTGGGGACTAGGCTCTGCTTGAGGTCAAGGATCCATATGGGAGTTCATACTTTCCATATAAGCTTATGTGGCTTCATAAAGAAGCAGAAGAAAATGCTCTCCAAGGTGAGGGGAGAGAGAGAGGGGAAGAGAAAGAGAGGGAAAGGATATGCCTTTCCCAGTAAACTTAACTGTTTCAGCAAGACTTTCCTTCAAAGTGTTGAGCACTAAGACCTTAGGTACATGAAGTTCAACCATTGTCCCTATACAAACCACCTAGAGTCACCATAAAGACTTGCCAGTCTGTGTGGAGACAATAATTTAGTGAGGTGCACGCACAGTGAGTTGGAACCCAAGGGCCTTGGGGACACCAAACCTGTGGAGGTGAGTGACATAAACCTTCTCCCCAGCCAAAAAGAGCAAATTTAGAACTCTGCAGACTGGTGACAGGATGCTGGGTGATCCCAGTGCAGGAGAAGTGGAGGCTACAGGACAAAGTCCACCCTGAAGTCCCTACTGATGACCACACTGGGCTTCCTAGAACTGCCCCACGGCTGGAACACAGGGACTACCCGAGGCATAAGGATAGGCTGGTTCCAGGAGGCTGGAGAAGGCCTTTCCAGACTTGTCATAGAAATCAGAGGCGAGGTGTGATGGACGTGGGCATACATCAGGTCGGGGTCTACAAAAGGGACACACAGGCAGGGCAGCAGGCCTCTGGGCACTAGTAGGGGAGGGTGGAGTCGTCCCACTCCAGCTGGGCTTGCCTGGCTCCACTCTGCCCGCGTCTGCCTCTGCCCACCCCTTCCTCATCTTCCTCCTCTTCACTGTCATCTGAGTCGCTGCTGCTGGAGCTTATGTCTTCCTCTGCTTCTTCCTCCTCCTCTCCCTCAGTCTCATCTTCCCCACACCGTGGTTCTTCATGTTTCTGGATGTCAGGGAGAGAAGAGAAATATTCAGGAGTTGAGAAGAAGCCATGTTGGAGCTTGTGTTTCTTTTTCCTAACGAAACATTCAGGGACCCTTGGAATTACTTCTTAATGCTAAACCTTTGGGTTTAAAAAATAGACTTTCTGGAGGGGATGACTTCTGGTGAAAGGGAAGTTAGAAGATTAAAGACAAAGGCCTGAGATAGCAGCAAATCGTAAGACATGAATTTAAGGTAAAATGTTGTGTGTGAATCACGGGGTGGACGTTTAAGCCAATCTCATTCATCATGTACTGAACCTCTCCTGCCAAGGCTTGTGTTTTGGCATTTCTGGAGCCTATCTAAATGGAGCCTTCCAAGCTTTCAGTATTTGCTTCTCAGTGAGATGATGACATTTAATCCTGTGCCCCTTCTCCAGGTGAGTGTGCAATGTCCCAGGGAGCAAAAGGCCTTCTCAGCTAAGATCCAGGCATGCTCAAAAATATTCTCTTTCAAAGGATGAAGTCTGTAGTCTTCACCCTCTACACCTCTCCCTCTCCTGTTGACTTACATCCTCAACTGTGCCCTACACATTCCAGTTCCATTTACCCTACCTGCAGCTTTTTGGTGATTCTAGCAAAATCTTGGTTCTGGATTTATATTTTGAGTTGGTAAACCAAGCCACAATGGGTGTGTTTCTTTGCTTGGCTACATCTCCTCTCTAGAATATCTTCTCTCCTATCTTTGCCTCCCCTAAATTCTACCCACTCTTCAAGGCCTTTCTCAGACCAGCCTCCTTCAAGGGCTCTTCCCTCAACATTCTCCCTGGAGGCTCTTCCTTCTCAAACTTTCTTGACTCTTGACATCACCAGGTCAGCCCTTGTTAGGCGCACTCTTGCCTGGTGCTTGGACTGCTTCAAGTACAATGGTCTGGTTTTCTGTACTCAAGGCTCAGCTCTTAGAGGATGGAAATGCTAGAGGCCCCAGAGTGGTAACTTCAGCACCGTACCTATACCATGTGCTTAGAAAAAGTGAGTCACATTGATACATTGCTTTAAATTCAGAGTATAAGACTAGCTGAGGAGGAACTGAGTGTCAGGCTGGGATGATCATCTCGGTTATTTCCTGGTGATGCCTCCTGCTCTTCCCCTTCTTTCCTAAGCCTGCATCCACCACTGTGCAGCATCCATGGGAAGAGGGCATGAGGTGGAGGGCTGCCCTTGCTAGTCACATGTCCAGAGCAGGGGCTTTGGACACTCTAGGATGGATAGTGGGTAGGTATGATCTTTAAGACAATCTAACATTTGAATATTGGCGGTGGTGCGAGTTTGGGCACTTTCTTGATCCTCTCAGTTGGTTTCCCACCTTGGTAAATGAGGAGGATGACTCCTGGTTCATAGATTGTTGGAAGAGAGAATGAAGTGGTGTATATAGAGCATCCTGTACGTGTCTGGAGTAACGGGGGCTCAATAAATGGCAAGTGTTGCTGTTGTATTTTTGTGTTAATCTATTCTGAGCTTCTAAGTGAACTCTTCAGGCAATATGGAGCAAATCCATCTAATTTACACTGTTAATTAATCAAAAATTCAATACTGAGTCCCTAAGTGTTAGTCAGCTTTGAGCTAAATACTATGGGGGAGGCAAGGGATAGACACCACAGGGCTGCTTGTTTTAAGAAATTTCTCATTCTGTTTGTGGGATAAGAGCAGTTAATACATTTTAAATCATGGAATGCAGCTGTAAAAAAGTATGGTCTATTGAAGTTGGGAGGGCAAGAGGAGCTTGGAGATGGGAGGAATCAATGGGGCTGGACTACTTGGGGCAGGGCTTCTAGAAGAAAGGGCCGTCAGCCAGCTTTAGACACCAGGAGGGCCGAGCTGGGTGGAAAAAGCAGCACCCCACCCAGAGCTCCCTGTACTGCTTGAGGATCACCTCCATGGGATTGACTGTGATAGTCAGCGCAGAGTCATCCCAATCCATTTCAGCTTCCTTGGCAGCCTCAGCCTCCTGGATGAAGTGCTGGTGGGCGATGCGGACCCGGTACACACCCATAGCCACAACGAAAACGAGCATGCACACAGAGATGATGATGACCACTGTGGCAATGCTTGGGACCACTGCAATGAGGAAGGAAGTCACATGTTAGGGTGAAAAAAGCTGTACCTGTCCTTGTGATGGAACATGGATGAAATATCCATGCCCTAACACTTCTCAACTGCAGAACTCTGGGAGTTGATACCTTACCCTGGCTAGGGTTTAGTTTCATTATCTATTTAATGGATTTAAGAATTCCTATCCCATGGATAATCGTGAGGAGTAAATGAATCTATGAGAGTTTCTACACAGGCACAGAGTAGGCACTCAATAAATGCAAATTCTCTTCTATCTCTGGCTTTTCCCCTCAACTTATAGGGAAGCACCCACTGAGAAGCAGGCAGTGTGGAATTTAGTAGAAACAGATACAAGTGAACACTGGATGGTAACACAAAATAGCCAGTACTCAAACAGTATAGGCAGAGGACTTTGCAATGCTGTGCATGCGTGTATGTGTGAGTGTGTATAAGGGGGGCCATGAAGAGCTTTATACAAAACCTGACTTTGAATTGGGCCTGAAAGGATTAGCAAAAATTTTCCCTAGTCCTTTGTGCCAACCTCCTCCATTATGTGTTAGGTATATCTTCTTGTTTACTTGACTGCTATATATTGAGGCTATATTCAGAGGCAGGGCCCACATCTTCTTTATTGTTGGGTTCCCTCCCTCAGTTCTGGGCATTGATGGCCACTGCAACATAATTGTTTGTTTCTTGGATGATCTGAATCACAATGGCCACCTGGTGTCCTGAGGTCTCTCCTCTTAGATTTCCTACCTGAACTGTGCTGTATGCTACTCCGGGACTCAGGATGATGGACTGATTGGAGGAAGGGAGGCTGCACAATAAGGTGGTTGACATGCTCCTTGTCTGAAACTCTGACTTCATGAAGGACGCTGACCTGGGAAGAGTAGGGAGTGGTGTTGTTGACCAGTAGTGGTGGTTGGGCCAGTTCAGTTCAACTAAAAAATGAGGGAATGAATGGAGGAGCCTGGGCTTCCCTACCAATGGTAGGACACACTCACCTCCATGCTGAACTCATTGCTAGTGTAGCGCCCATTGAGTTCTGAGCATTTGATCTGGAACCTCCGGGACTCAAGGGAAGCTGGACGCCAGTTGCGGTAGCGGATGTGATGCAAAACCTGCTCATAGCGGCTCATGGAGCCCACACCTGTGCCGGGAGACCACACTTGGCATCAGAATGCAGAAGAGGAGAAGGAAGAGAAGACAGGGGAGACAGGCTTGAGCCTCTGGGGCTGGCAGTTCTCCAAAATTTGTCAAGAGTAAGAACAACTCGAGATGTTTTTGGTAGACAATGTGCAGAAGCCTAAGTTCTGAGGAGGCCCCAACACTGATCCATAGGCTTATCATATAGACCAGGCTCACTAGTATGTTTGGCCTCAATCTTCCACTCACTGAAATAACATTTACTAAGATTCAACATTGTAAGGGATGGCATTCACCAACTTTCTACAGATTTCCCCAAGAATAAGGATGTGGGACAGGTCCCCAAGATGCTGGAGTAACTCACCAAAGGAGGGTCTAGGAATCCATGCTCTGAGGTCAAGGATCTCCAGCTGGCCCCTGGAGCTTCACCGTATACCTCCACAGATGCCACCACACCCGTGATTCCTTGGACAAGGACATTCTGAGAGAACACCACTAGGGCAGAGGGGGCTGAGCACAGTCTTACCATAGATGGAGTAGCCTGCAGTAGAATTAGTGGCATCCAGATGTCGTTGGTGGAGCTCACTGTGGTTGAGTTCCAAGCACTCCTGCCTTGGGTCCAAGTCTCCTCCAAGGACCAAAATGTCACAGAAATCTAAGTTGTGAAGCATTTCTTCTAGGACTGCTGATTTGGGGGCTGTGGGAAGACAGATGCACAGGAAACACAGGCATGAGGAACAGCTCAGACTATAGCCCTTGCTCACGGTCTTCCTCATCTGTTATTACTCCAGATTAAGGATGCGTCAGGAGAAAAAGCTATGCAATCACAAAGACCACATCCACTGCTCAGATGTCCAGGAAGTCCTGAAGTTGGATGGCACAAATTAGTGGGAAAAGCATGGATCAGACACTATAGTCAAAAAGTTATGAATTTGAATACCGGCTCTACTACCGAGAAGCTGGCTGCATGGTGTTAGAGTCACTACCTACCACTCCATTTTCTCATCTGTAAAGAGGCTGGGGTCTTGAGAGGACTGAACACAATGTAGATGCTCTCACTTCGGGGAGAGATGAGTGACTCTCCATCATGATGCTCTTGTTGCTTTCACTAAGGGGTCACAGTGTGTCTATCTGTCTCCCCCACTGGACTCAGAGGTTCTCAAGGGCAGAAGCATTGTCTTTTTATGACTGAATCCTTAGTGTCTAATGCAGGTGATAGCATGGAGCACTTATCTGTATGTATTGTTCAAATGCAACTGGGTCATTAATTAATTAATAACCAATAAAGTCATCACAATTTCACAATTAATAATTGAAAAATTAATTAACATAAGTAATTAAAGTGCTCTTAAGAGAGGACATCAGCAAGTTGGTCAGTCAAGTTATTCTTGTGTGATATTATGATGCCAAATTCCCCAAAGAAATGTCTGAGTATTTGAATATCTGGCCATCCTAAATTAAAACCCCTTCTTTTTTTTTTTTAAGATTTAAAAGCCTTTGATTTTTATTTTGTGTATCAGTAATGTTTTAAAATTGTATTTAAGTTATGAATACTTAATGCACTCATGTTTAAGAATCAAAACATAGAGAGGAGTATTTGTACAAAGTCTCTCTTCACCTCTGTCCTCAGTTATCTACTTCCCCTTTTTGGAAGAAACCCATGTGGTGATTGATATTTATGGAGTGTGTGCTATGTGCCAGGAACTGTGCAAATGTAATCTTAATAGACAGACATTAAAAGGGGTGCTAGTATCATCCCCATCTTACTCACAGATGGAGTGAGTGGAGGGAATTGCCCAAGGTTACAGAGAGAGAGAGAAGCCAGGGTAGAGACCATGTCTTTCTGGCTTCATAGTTGAGAAACACTTGACCTCTGGGCCAGTGGTCTTCAAATGTTCTTATATCCCTTTATTAAAAAGATTTGTGAACAGAGATCATTTACATAAATACATTTACTTATTTGTAAAGTGGACTAAATATATTTTGTGCATTATAAAACATTTACAAAAATGGAAATTTAAACAAAGATTCGTTCAAGATAAGAGAATTATTTTAAAGAATTATTTTGTTCAATTTTTTAATGATGCTAAAAGTATCTTTTGCTCTAACTAAATATATGTTAAGTAATTTGTTATTCTTAAGTTTTAAATGCCTGCTAACCACGATGGTTTTGAGTATTATCAGCAGAATCTAGAAGCATAACGACATACACTCAAGCCAAGGTAGATCATCAACCTTGTGTGGTTGATCTGCCTAAGTGTGGATCTCTGTCCAGATGACTGTGTCACAGTTTCTCCTACTCGGGGGGGGGGTGTCCTCTCTTCTTGTTCCTACTCCTGTTGTGGCTGACTGAGAACTGCCATTTCCTCATTGTTCTCGCTCACTGAGGGTGTGATTGTCCAACTGCAGTTCCATGATTCTCACTGTGTTGAAGGAACTGTGCTAGGTTCAGAGAATCAGAGGCAAATCAGCCATGGTTGAACCCCTGGGGATCTCCTGATGTGGTTTAATAGAAAATCACCACTAAAAAGTCTTACATGTTAGGGGAAGGCCCAGCAATTGGGAACATCAGGGTGGGGGTGCAGGGAGATGTCTGGAGGAGAGGTCCAAGATAGAGATGTTTGTCAGCGGTCCAGGGGATGGGGAGGGAAGGGACCATCCAGCTACAGAGCAGAGCAGAGGTGAGCTAACACCAATTGTGAAACAGAGGGGTGTGTGTGTATGTGAGTGTGTGTGTGTTGGGGGATCTTGTCTTTGGTACTGACACAGTAAAAAGAACAAGTCAGTGGAGGTAGAAGATTAGAAGATGAGGCTGCTGAGGCCTGGTGGCAAATGCCATTACCCTGCTTGTTTAAGAGACTCATATAATAATGATTATTCTAACCACAATAAGAGTAAAAATTTAAAACTGCTAATAATAGCCATTGGGCACTTGGCTATGTGCTCTGCGTGCACCTCTCATAAACCTCATAAACAGAAGGTGAAATGTGGTCCCAGATAATTGCTTTCCCTGTGCTGCCTGTATGCTGTGTCAGACACAGCAAATCAGAAGGCTCTTGGTCATGGCCTGTAACCACTGAGGTTAGAGGCCCTCTTTTCATTGTCTGATTTTAGCCACAAATAAGGACAGGGGAAGAGGGAAGATCACGCAACCTAATGCACCTAAGTCTGTAACTAGGAAACCACCCTGTCTGGACAGGTGGTAAAACACCTTCTATTTTTATGAGCTAAGAAGGGCTGTCTTTTGAGCACCCCATTCACTAGAGACCAGGGTGGTTTAAGGCGATGGGTAATTAGAATTATTATAAAAGCAGGTCTTCAGGGACTCAAGCCCAGTGGCACCAGCACCTCATTAGCAGTGGCTTTGGAGGGGCAGGGGAGAGTTGAAAGCTTTCTTTTGGATGAAAAAGCAAAGGTCAGTTCTCAAAGGGATATTTACCATAAAGACCTGGGCCCCTCTCAGTAACAAAAATAAGGTTTTTCTTCTTTGCTCTCTCCTTCTTTTCCTTGTTTCTTCCCTTCCCTTCCCTTCCCCTCTCCCCAGCATATAGTATGGCTCTTGGTACAACTAAGTGTTTCTCCCTGGAAGATAATTCAAATTACTCTACTCTCTACAGAACCTTGCCAGTAACGGAACTGTTGGAAATAACAACTAGAGAAAGCTGAAAGCTTAGAGTGGTAAACTAAGCTCATATTGCTAAATGAGATCTAACTTTTACTGTGTATATCAGACGCAGCTGTATTTTTGTCTTTTTGTATCTTTAGCTTTTCTTGATTATCAGAATAATAATGGCACATTTCTGCAGCTGCAGAAAAGGAAAGCCGAAACAATTTGGCTCTCATCATGCTTCTCAGAGAAGAACACCATTAGCCTCAGGTGTGTGGTTCTTCTTGGCATTTTTCTATGTATTTTTCGAGATCATTCTATGTGTAGACACTATGTGATTTTGCATCTTGCCTTTTCCCACTTATCATTTAGCACAATGCCTTCCTTCCAGCCCCCCTTCATTTATGGGAGTATGCTGTCATTTGCTAAACCATTAATTCCCCTCCTGTTATTCACTTAGGTTGTTTCCAGCTTTGTTTATTAGTTTTGCAATTGTATGTTACCCTTCCATGGCGAACAATGCTGATGTTCTGAAATATGATTTCACATGGCTGTAAGAAATTAAGGCCCACCTTCCCCAAGCCCCAAATATACCTGTACCTGTGGTTTTCACATCCCCTGGGGCTTCGGCTTTTGCCAAAGTGCTCACAATCTTGAGGTCAGGGAAGAGGATCACTCCTCTGGCACTTTCAAACTGGGCTGCAGGTTTCCAGAAGCTGTCCGTTCCCTGGAGGGTGATCCTGGGCTCGATGGCCTGCAGGACCATCACATAGGCGTCTATGTCAGGGATGGTGATGCACACATCTTCCCCAAAGCACCTGGGAAAACAGCTTCTGTCATGGCACTGATGAGCAAACCATTAATCCATCCATCACACAGTCAAGGACAGGGAGTTGCTACCTCTTGTCCTTAAAAAGGCATCTTGAGTTCCTGCACTCTCTCAGGATGTCCACAGACAGTCAAATTTAAAGCTACCTTATAATCAAAACTGCTGGGATCTAGCGATGTAAATGATTGGCTCCTGGGAGAAATGGGAATTTTCTATGTGAGCAATAAGTAACCATTAAACCCGTCATTGTCCTTTAACTGAGGAATCAATGGCAACATTAATTAAACAGCAGCTGTTTATTCTGTACACTGGTATTTGTTAAGTAAATTGTCGTCTAACTGGTTGGTTATAGCCGTCTCTCTAAATGAGACCCCAGGGCTAAAATCTCCTGTCACAGCGTATGTGTTCTGTCTCTATGGGGACATCTCACAAGCGCACCTTTTCTGGGTATGAGAGCCCAGCGCTATTGTAATCAGCTTCTCTTTTCCTCATGCTCTGCCTCAAAAGTATCTGGGAGGCAGAATGGTGTGAAAACAAGAACAGGGCCTGAGCGGTTATATAGACAAGGATCCAGCCCACCATGGGGCTGGGTGGCTATGCACAATGTATGTGACTCCTGTGAACCTCCGTTTCTTTATCCAATGGGATAATGATGACCGGCCTGCAGCGGGCAGGTTTCAATGCAGACAGTGTATAGAAAACAAGTGGACCATCTCACCTTCAGCTCCACGAGTGTTGGTTAATCTGCTCCTCTCCCTGGGCAGGTGTGTCATGGGCACTCCCTGCTGGTCATTTGGACCAAAAATGTAGGCTGATTTGGAGGGTGCTAGGGCCAGATAGATGCTCTGGGGGTTCTGGGTGGGCCCCAAATGGTGGCAGCCACCTTGGGAAAGTTCCCAGGAGAGGGCAGTCTAGGTGTACCCCACACAGAGCTCTCCAGCCTCTTCTGTGGGGAGGGTGGGATGTGGGATCTGTGCTGGGCTCTTGTTTCAGGTTCTCTCCTTCCTCTGCAGTGCCAACCCCAGGCACTCTGCTCCCCTCACCACTTTATAGAGCCTGTCCCATCTGGTCCCTCATCTTCACTCGAATATGGTGCTAACTTGGGGTGCCTGCTCCCTACTACTGGAACTCCAGGGATGGGAGCACCCCTCCATTGCTCTGAACTGCCACTTGTGGGCTTTATCTCAGCACCTTGCCCAGGTCCCAGCAGACCCATCTTTCCTACCCTTTTCCTTCTCTGAATCCTTCTCCTGGTGCTCTAGGTGCTGTGTGGTTCCACTTCCGCCTCCCAGGATCCTTCTGGAATCCCCCCTGTTAGTTGCACTCCCAGGGAGCTGCTGTGACTGAGAAGTGATTCTACGGCCCAGTAAGTGTATTATCTAAAGGCTTCAGTCCTAATCTCATCTAGTTAATTTAACACTGATCCCTGAGGACAAGATCCATGCCCTGTCTTTCTCTGGCATACTTTTGGTACTTGGGAACTGTACTGTGCTGGGTTGGTTAACTTGATTCAATTTAATAAACATTTGTCATGCATCTACTACATGCCAGGTGCTGTGTCCTTAAATCAGACTGTTTCAGACTCAGCTCTTTGAGAACTTACAGGAAGAAGCACCTTCTAGGCATTAGATCAGATGTAGAATAAAATAGAGAAGGTAGATTGGAGTTGTCAAAGGTAGATAGAACATTTTCCTTAAAAAATAAACAAAAGGAGAACATACATCTGCCAAGGCACCCTCATAGGGCCAGCAGAGGAGGTGAGGACAGCTGAGGAAAGGCAATTCGGTTTGCAAGGGCACGTTCCCAAGGGATCAATCCTTCTGTCTCAGCTGGGCTCCAGAATACCCGCGTCTACTCACTGGACTTTGGAAGAGACTTTGAGGCGCCGCACACCCGCCGTGGGGAACTGCCTGGAGTTGATGTAGGACACCTTCTGGAGGGCATGGTTAATGTTCCCCACATCATCTCCTTCCATCACCAGTGTGGACTGTGATGGGTTGAAGTGATACTAGAAGACAGAAGTGGATATCATGGGAGAGAATGATCAGAGATGTGCGCAGTACCATGGAAGCCCCCATCTCTGTGAAAGGCCACTGAGGCCACCATGGGCCCCTCAAGAGCATGTGCAGGTGAAAACGTTGTGTGCTTAGATGGTTGTTTTTAACCTCTCAAGTCATTCCAACTACTTCCTAGTGGGCTTTGGGACCTTCCCTGTGAAACTTCCCTGTGAAGTTTCCCTAGGCATTGAGCCGGATAATATTTGGATTATGAAAACCTAGTCACGGTACTCTTGCAGCCCAGACCTTGACAAGGGGGTGACACGTGCTCTGTGTTCCCTGGTGGGCCAGACCAACAACTTCTAGCCCTGGGACTACTCACGCTCTTAGCTTTTGGCTCAGAACTTGAGCTCAGATCCTTTTGCTGCCCTTGTATAAACTGTTCCCAAACTCATTCTACTTCCTCGTCCATGCCCCATCTTCTTAGTTTTCAACCTTAAAACTTATCTTTCTGGCAATTGCAACAGCAAAAATAAACAAATGGGACTTAATTAAATTGAAAAGCTTCTGCACAGCTAAGGAGACAACAACCAAAGCAAATATACAACCATCAGAATGGGAAAAGGTATTTGCATATTATGAATTGGACAAAAGCTTGATAACTAGGATCTACAGAGAACTCAAATTAATCAACATAAAAAATCCAACAATCCCTTATATCAATGGGCAAGAGAGATGAATAGAATCTTCTCTAAAGATGACAGACAAATAGCTAACAAACATGAAAAAATGCTCATTTTCCCTAATTATCAGAGGAATGCAAATCAAAACCCCCGAAGATATCAACTAACCATAGTGAAACTGGCCCTCATCACAAAGTCTCAAAGCTGCAGATGCTGGTGTGGATGTGGAGAGAAGGGAACACTTTTACCCTGCTAGTGGGACTGCAAACTAATACCTTTTTGGAAGGAAGTATGGAAAACTCTCAAAGAACTCAAACTAGAGCTCCCATTTGATCCTGCAATCTCATTACTGGGCATCTACCCAGAAGAAAAAAAATCATTTTATTATAAAGACATTTGTACTAGACTGTTCATCGCAGCTCAATTTACAACTATCAAACAGTGGAAACAACCTAAATGTCCACCAGTTCAGGAATGGATTAACAAGCTGTGGTATATGTATATACCATGGAATACTATTCAGCCACTAAAAATGTTGGAGACTTTACATCATTTGCATTAATCTGGATTGAGGTGGAACACATTCTTCTCAGTAAAGCATCATAAGAATGGAGAAGCAAGAATCCAATGTACTCAATTCTGATATGAGGACAATTGGTGACCTAGTACATGGTGGGCAGTGGGGGAAGGGGGAAGGGGCAAAGGGGAAGGAGGGAGGGGGGTGGGGGTCATGGTGTGTGATACACCTCTTGGGGGCAGGACATAATTATAAGAGGGACTTTATCTAACAAATGCAATTGGAGTAACCCGGTTCTCTGTACCCTCAATGAATCCCCAACAATAAAACAAACAAACAAAAATATAACTTATTTTTAAGTTACTGGCTTTCTTTCTCTCCTAATCTGTCTGATTCTTTGTCTTGCTCTCCTAGTGCTGAACTCTGGTTGTCCATGGGTTCCATTTACCAGCTGTTTATGTACCTGCCATGGCCCTGAGCTTATCTAACTCTTCTAGCCTGAGTTCTTGTTATCTCATACTGGTGAAAGCCATGTGCCTACAGTGCTCCCACTGGGTCAGCCAGGTCCTCAAGTTAGATACAGCCTCTTGCTTCTCCTTGTGCTCCCCACCCCGGCAGTTACTCCTCTTGCCTGGAACGGGGAGAACTGCCTTTGTACTGCTCTGAGATACTGCCTTTGTACTGCTCTGCTGACCCTGACATATTTCTGAGTAAGAATAATTAGGAATTGCAATCAAAAAGGTATCTTTGGATTCAGATTATGTGTTGAATGTTCAGGGCACAGGAAAGGGAGAAATGAATACATTTTAAAGTAGCTACTGGACTTAGCAATTATTTACTTTTTTGATTAGAATAGTCACATATTCAAATATATTTAAATATGCTAAGTGAAAAGTATCCCTCTTATTCCTATCTCCCAGTCACCCAGTTTCCATAATCCCATCACACAAGTAATCACTATTATATTAGTTTCTTAGGGGCAAATTGCATTATTGTTCATAATTAGTTGCCTCCCCTCCCATGGGAGGCTTATATGTATACATGCCAGCCCTGTTGCTAACAGCCTGCTCCTGTGATTCATAGCACACTTTCCTTCATGACATATATTTTTGCCTCGTTGCAAACAGTAGTGGTCATGTGACTTGCTTGGGCAATGAACTGCAGGTGGGGGTATTATTTGGTTTACAGCCATATGGAAGATTTAATAACCAGTTCACAGTTTGCCATGTTCCTTTCTCCCTGCCATGAAAATGGCAAAATTCTCTTAAAGGCTAGCCCATCAGCCTGGGTTTCACAAGGAGGGTGGCATGAATCAGAGCTGCATTCAAGTTATAATGGTGCAAAGTATGAACAGTAAATTAAATGTTGGTATATAAGCCACTGAGAAGTTTAATTATTTGTTCTTGTAGCATAACCTGGCCTATTCTGACAGTTACACTTAAGCACACTTATAAATACATAATCAGTGAATAAAGATTTCCATTTTTTCTCCTTACCTATACCAAAAGTATCTCATTACATAATGTATCATACTTTACTTTTTTGACTTGTCTTATATCTTAGAGATCTTTATCGGTACATGTCAAGCTTCCTCATTCTTTAGTAAATGTAAAGTATTCCATTGTATAGATAAACCATAATTTTTTAAACCAGTCTCATAATATGGACATTTAGGTTATTTCTGATTTTTTACTGATGACATCAGCATAATCTTGTGCACACAGTATTTCAGAGGTGTGCAAATACGTGGTATATCTGCAGAGTAAATCTCTTCAAGTAAAATTGCTAGATCAAGAGTCTATGCCTTTTAACTTTGATAAATATTGCCAAATTCCCATTCCTAGGGATTATATCAATATACACTCCTAACAATAGTGTGTGTGAGTGCCTCTTTTCTTAGTACTTCAATAACTCAGTATCCTGTCACACTTTGGGATTTTTGCCAATCTGACAGATAATAAATGCCATCTTCATGTAGTTTTCATTTGCGGTTTTCTTATCATGAAGGAGGCTAAGTACAGCTTTTCTTATCTGTGTTAACTTTCCCTTGATATGACTTGAATGTCCTTATAAGAGTGGCCTGTTCTGTGTTGGATGGGCTCCTTGTCTAGAAGAGGTGGGCCAAGGGCAGGGAGGGCAGGTTGCAGCTCCCTGGGTGGAACTGGGTCAGGGATGGTAATGGGCCGGGAAACTTCTGCTCCAGTCTCATTCTCTGGAGAAATAGCCAAGGAAGGAAAACCTCACAGCTTCAGGAGCCTCATGGGGCTCCAGATGCAGAGGGTAAATGTCCTGTAATCCAGGAGGATGCAGGGGGTTCCCTCTCACAATGGGTCCAATCTGATTGAGTGTGGGCTACAATAATTTTGGCTCTAATCTGCATCCCGGGCTCTGTGCCAGCACTGGCGCATGCTCCCTAAGTCTAGGCGAGGTTGGAAAGTGATCCTACTTGTCAGGTGCTTCCAGAGGCCGTAGACTGTCATCTCCTCCCCACCCTCTTCAGGAGGAGCTTGTCTAAGAATGTGCCTTTGATTCTCTTACATTCCTTGAATAGCTTTATTTTGCACAAACAATAAAAATCATGAACTGAAAAACATGAAAAATCATGAATCATGAATCATATTTCTTTTGACGGCCACAGACTGTTCAGAGCCTAATCTGTGCCTCAAGGTAACAGCATAGGACACAATGACCTCCCTGTCTGCTTTCTAATTCCGCCTTACAGTTTTCACCTTCCCTACTAATTTGTATTTTACAGGGTCCTAACTTTTATTTATCTTTTATGCCTTTGAAATGCATCCTTGCACGCTTCAATTCCTTTAGGCAAATAAATAACAAAGCAACCAACCAACCCACCAACAAACAAAATACATATAATAACTTCCTCCAGATAGAGCTCGCATGCATGCCTACTTTGTATAGTGGACTGATTACACGCAGGGCCTGATCTAGAGATTCAGGAGCTGCAGCTGGAGTCCACTGGGAAGCCCTGGCCACTAATCTTTCCCCATGGCAGCACTTTTTCCAAGGAGCCATTTTGTGCAACATTATAGGAAACTCTATTTTAAGGGTATCGAACCTGCTGTCTGCAGGCCGCGTGCTGATTTTGTGAGGACTTTCTTTTTGCTTAGTTGTGGTGTTGGATAAAAGTATGCAGGAATTTTTTTCTTTTTGCTAATCAGCTTTTATTAGTGTTTGTGTATTTAACATGTGGTCCAAGGAAATTCTTATTCTTCCAATATGTGGCAAAAAAAGAAAAAAGGTTGGACACCCCTGTTCTATTCCTTTTCTTTTCTTTTTTGTTTTTTGAGACAGAATCTTAGTTTGTTGTCCTTGGTAGAGTGCTATGGCATCATAGCTCATGGCAATCTCAAATTCTTGGGCTTAAGTGACTTTCTTGCCTTAGCCTTTCAAGTAGCTGGGGCTATAGGGGTCTGTCGCAATGCCCAGCTATTTTTATTTATTTATTTATTTTTATTGTTTTTAGAGACAGAGTCTCACTTTATTGCCCTTGGCAGAGTGCCATGGCATTATAGCTCACAGCAACCTCCAACTCCTGGGCTTAAGCGATTCTCTTGCCTCAGCCTCACAAGTAGCTGGGAGTATAGGAGCCTACCACAATTCAGGGCTATTTTTCTTTTTTGTGGTTTTTTTAGAGACAGAGTCTCACTTTATCATCCCTTGGTAGCTCACAGCAACCTCCAGCTCTTGGGCTTAGGTCATTCTCTTGCCTCATCCTCCCGAGTAGCTGGGACTATAGGTGCCTGCCACAATGCCCAGCTATTTTTTTGCAGTTGGACCATGGCCAGGTTCAAACCCACCACCCTTGGTATATGGGGCCGGCGCCCTACTCACTGAGCCACAGGTACCGCCCACCCGGCTACTTTTAGAGACGAGGTCTTGCTCTGGCTCTGGTTGGTCTCGAACCTGTGATGGCAGGCAACCCATCTGCCTCGGCCTCCCACAGTGCTAGGATTATAGGTGTGAGCCACCATGCCTAGCCATGTTCTATTTCTTGATGTGTGCTGGCATGGGGTAGCCCCGGCCTCACAAGTCAATGTCTTCTTGGGGGTAATGCCAGCTATTTCCTTACCTTTATTCCTTGGCCAAGGCTTTCCAAGGAATTAATATCCAGTCCTTCCTTGCAGGCCTGCAAGCAGGATATCACCTTCTGGTTTTCCATTTTTCCAGGGCGGATGGTGAGACTGGCCAGGCTGCCATGAAAGAATTGAGCAAACCGAGGTTTGGTGACTTCTCCTCCTGAAAGAAATACCAGCAAGGTCATTGTGAAGCTTGGGTAGGAAACCCAGCACCTCAAGGCACCGCCTGGCCATGGAGCTGAAGACATCTTGACTGTGTATCCCCCAAATTTGAGCTTTTCCTTCTGCCTGGTGAGTGCAGGAGCCAGAATTTCAACAGGTTGATATTATATGCTGCTAACACCCTGGAACTCCCTGGCTGCACCAGATTGAGGAGTCCTGGCATTTCTGAGCTTAAAAGTTACTCTTACGGGCGTTCTGTCTTAGGAGACAGGAGGGGTCTGCAGAGTAAACGCAGGAGTGAGAAGGAAGTTGTCACTGAGTAAAGGCCCACTGTGTGTTAGTCTCTCTGCCAGGGACTTCATCTGAACAAGCCTCCAAGGAAGGTATTATTGTTTCCAGTCTTGGGGTGAAGAGCCCCGAGGTTCACAAAGGTTAAGGTTCTTGACCCAGGACACATAGCTGAACATTGAAGCTGGAACTCTACTTCTGGTCTGTCTGACTCCATAGCTGGCATTTGCTTCCTTACAT
This sequence comes from Perodicticus potto, assembly GCA_963574655.1. Taxonomy (NCBI): domain Eukaryota; kingdom Metazoa; phylum Chordata; class Mammalia; order Primates; family Lorisidae; genus Perodicticus; species Perodicticus potto. The sequence goes on from CAUYRH010078803.1 coordinate 59,065, forward strand.
TTCACTGAGAGCTTGGCATGCAATCGAGGAATCGTAGAGACACTACACTTATGGGCTCTGGCCTTTTCTCGATGTGTTGATTTCATACCTGCTTAAATTCAAAAGCTTTGACATGTAAATACTTTCCTGATTCTCTCCTGCTTTTGACTTTCCCCTCATCGCCTGCTTCCTGCTCTCTGCTGCTCTCTCTACTGGTTGTGCCGAGTCCCACGGGAGGCTGGGTCTTCTCTTACCCACGTGCAAATGTTCAAAGCACTCACATTGTAAAACCAGCCTGAAAGCCATCCCCGACCCCTTTCTCCAAATCAGACCTCCCTCAGGAGCCTTCCCCACTGACTTTACTGAGCATGGGCCCTTTCTATCTCTGCGAAACTTCCATTGAGTCAGCCTGGATCTTACACTGCTCTGTTCGGAGAGGATGCAGAATGCACGGAAAAGATGGACTTGGATGGAATTCCAGTTTTGCTAATTCCCCAGGGTTTCACAGGCTCTCTGAGCCTCTGGTTGCTCGTAGGACACACTATTCCATTGTTCTTCAGAGTTCTCTTTGCTGCTTACTCACTGATCTATAGGACCTCTGGGCTTTGCTTCCAGGTTCCCCTGGGCTCTCTCAGCAGCTACTCAGCTCCCCAGTGCCTGGTGCTACAATGCACGGCCAGAAGCTTCTCTGGAACTCTGTGCTGCCAGGGGTTTGGTAACAGAGTGTGCTCAGTGACACTCCTCCCTGTGAATGGCATCTCTAGCTCCCTGGAGGGCCTATTTCCGACCCGTGACATCACAATGACTTTTCTGTCATTCTGTGCACCGTGCTGTGCTGACACAATCTAGACCTCATCTGGGGGCAGGCAGGCTGTCCCCTGGGTTCTCTATCTCAGCCCTGGGCAGTAGACACTTCCGATACACACTATTCCACTATTCTTTAAGATCTCTTTACTTCTAACTCACTAATCCTTTGTTACTCCCGTCTACTGTTAGAGTTAAGAATTATTAATGGTTTTCTGCTGAAATTACTGTGTGGTTTCTCTCTCCTGATTAGATCCAGACTGGTAGACCTTCCATGTTTTCCCACATGCCTTTGCTTGTATCCTTTCCTCTTCACACTGAGACACTGCCCCCAAATTCCTCAAAACAGGCAAGTCTCACAGTTCTTTAAGGCCCTTTAAGGCTCCGTCCCCTGCTGCTCATGGAAACGCGCCAAGAGCCCCTGCCCACCAGGCTCTTCTTGACATGAGCCTTGGAGCACTGACAGTTCAGTTTAACATGCCCTTCACTGCCTGGTGTTGCTAGCTAATGGTTTACATGTGCGTGTTTTATGTCCTCAATAGCTTTAAATGGTGGTTTTTAGCCTTGGCTACATGGTTTAATCATCTGGAGGTCTTTCGAAAGACAAAATGATGCCTGGTGCTGGGTCTCACCCTCAGGGACTCTGAACTAATTGGTATGATGGCTTTTAAAAGCTTCTTAGGTGAATCAAATGTGAAGTCAAGGTTAAGAACCACCGAGTTATAAGCTGCTTATGCTCAGGCCTCTTGCACACTCCTCTCGTGATCTCTACGCGCCCGCAGGCTTACTCTTGCTACTCTGCTCACACTGCTATAATTTATTAGTTTGAGTTTCTCCTCCTGGATGGCAGGGATCACTCATGCATTATTCATTTTAATGAAGACAATCCTGAGCAAGTGTTAGGGGCTGAGTGCTGCAGCAGGCACTCGGCCCAAGTCAGCTCGTTTATCCCTCTCCACGACACCGGGACTCTTATGTCCCTCCTCCCACTGCCCCCCGGCATTCTGCACCTGCCTCCTGCCCAGCATACAGCAGACATCTTATAATTGTTTGCTGAATTGAAGAAGATGGAGTCAAATACCAGTAGGGGTGGGCATTGTGGTTGTCTTCCTCATATTCATCTCACTCCTTCTCTTTTGCAAAGGCAGCCTGGAGGTTTGGGGGTTGACTCAAGCTCCAGGGATGAGTGCTCTTTAATTGAAGCTAATTAGGTTATCCCATCTCTATTGTACCAGTGATTGGTTCAGGGGTGGACCTGGGACCCAGGATGAAGCCAGTCTGCACCTGCCATTCAGTAAGCTATTGGGATTGGTCTAAGAATAATTTTGAGACCAAATTTAGGCCAGTATCATGAGAAGTTGACTGTCAGCTTCTGCATAAAAAGCTTTCATTTTTCTCTTCCCAAACTTTCTGGACCCAACTCTTACTCTCTTTCCCTGGAGACTGATGTGTCAGCTTCTGCACAAACAGCTTCCATTTTTCTCTTCCCAAAGTTTTTGGACCCAACTCTTACTCTCTTTCCCTGGAGACTGTTGTGTATCTTGCCAGCAGACTGGGGACTTCTTGGATAAGGGCAGTGCCAGGAGAGTCCCAGCAGGGCTGGGCAGAGCCCTGAGTGGACCCTCCCTGCTCTGCCTCATGACATCTTTGGCAGGAGGAGCCACTCGTCTATCATCACAGCTTGAGCCATTTTGACCCACAGTATTGTTACTTGCCACTCACAGCTTTGGAAATGAAAGGAGAAGTTTTTTTTGAAGCGCTTGATTCACAGGAAACTCTAAACAGATTTGGCTTCGAGGAATGACCTGAGATGGCCATGGCTATGGGGGAGCTGATTGGGACCTTCTGATTAAGATCCTCAAAGCCTCCAAAGATACAAGACCTCCTCCAAGCCATGAGCAGGTCTCTAAGCCATGAGGGGCCTCTTTATTGACCTGCAAGAGAGGAGGGTGTGAGCCTGGGGGTGAATGGTAGAGCTGCTACTTCCCAGGGCATCCAGTTGGCCATCTCCTTCTGCCTCTTCCCCTCCTTGGAGCAGCAGATCCAACAACAACTACTATCACATACTGGGCAAGGAAATGTCCAGTAATATGTCCCCAACACCATGTGACATCCTTAACATACATCATCTCACTAGATCTTCATAAAATGTCTGGGAGGTAGATACTCATTCTATAGTTACCAACAAGTAAACTTTGGCTTAGAAAGGGGAAATAAGTGCCTGAAGCCTCATGGGTTGAAAGTAGTAAAATGAGTCCCTCTATCAATCCACACATAGGACAAGCTGGGTGCCCTGGTGGTGCCGGTCAGCCTGGTCCACAGTGAGGCTTGGACAAATCCCACTGGGACCCATCCCCCAGCCCTCCTCAACAGCCCACTCAGCAACTTTAGCCTCAAGGATAAACTTTGTGGCTGTCTTAGATGCTGAGGACAGTTCCTTCCATGCTTTTTTTCTCAGCAAAATATACTCATGTTCTATGTTTTTGATTCAAGAATTCCAGATCTGTGATGCCCTCTATTTATTAGTGATGACGTTCCAGGACATTGATTCAATTAGCATTTTGCAATAGGAGTCCAGCATAAAATTTTAAACGAATTTGTACTCCGGGACAGTTGTGGTGCAGGATTTAAAAAAATAGACACATCAGAAGTCTCTTTTAAATATCTCAGGTATTTTCAAGAACCACACAACTCCTGTTAGTTATAATTTAGATGTAAACATGCTCATGAATAACTTTAAGAAACAAAATAACCTGATTTCATCCATCAAGAATCTTCTTTAAATATCTGTGGACAAAACTTTGGATTCATATTTTTAACGTGGTTGCTATGTGCCTAAGCTTTTATTAGATTTGCTTAATTTAAGATGTGGGTCATGCTCTTCAGGAACTAAAATTTAGTTAGATAACAAAGTATAGATGCTGTGAAAGTAAAATAAAAATCTAAGAATAAATTGTCAGTATAACATATATTCTAAGGTGTGACATGATTAATTTCCAAACATGTAATGTAGACAACGTGTCCAAGAGGTAAGAGGAGAAAAATAACCATCATCTATTAGGTTCTTCAAACATGGCATTTTCTTTCATATGCTATTTTATTTAGTCCTTAATACAGGGGTGTCTTAGCCTCTGTTTTTTTTCTTTTATTTTTCCCTAGTTTTTCTCCCATATTACCTTATATTCAAACACACTCCTGGCTTGAGGGAGAGTCATGGCAGGGAGAGCAGTAGAAGGATCCCAGAGCTGAATCTCTACCCTGGTGTGGCTTCTACAAGCCTAAACTCTTAGGAGGGTGGGCAATATCTGGGAATAGCTGGATCAAGCCTTGGGAGAAAATCGAGGAAGAGAATCTGGCTTCCTCCCCAAATTGGAAATGATACTTCAGACATGGGGATGGCTGTGGTGTTGGCAGGGAGGAGGTGGAGAGAGATAAAATACCACAAGTGCAGAGTGAAGGTACCAGAAGAGCCCGCCTCCTGGGCTGAGCCCTGGCAGAAGTGTGTGATGCCAATAGAGGGTGTTAGCCTGGTACAGCTGCCAATGGGCTGCAAAGCTCCAGTAGAGAATGCATGAGACAGAGATTCACGTGTCCCTAAGTAAGGCAAGGCAATATCAAGATAGCTGCCAACTCTGAAGAACCAACAATGACTAAGGATCAGAATGGGTGAGCACCATTTCAGTGAATGCCCATAGGGAAAGATGCCTGGAGCACACCCCTCCCCCAACAAAAATACTCTGGCACCCTAAGGAAATGGGAGAATTGTATTAATTAAATTAGCAGAGGTTAAGTCTCCTCTACTCAGGTAGAAAGGGGGCTTGAAATGAAATAAGAACCGGACATGATTTTTTTTTTTTGCTTGTGAATAGAGATTCTTACCTGCTATACCCACAATTCCTTTTTCAAGGCTATATGTCTTGATCAAAGTCACACAGCCAGAAATCAGCAAAGCTGGCATTCAAACACTGGCCCCGCCTGCCCCCAGTTTTTGTCGTGCACGTTAGACAATATGATGTGGCTGGGGAAGTTCAAGGGAACTTTTTTGGAGGGGTGTGGTTTGGGACTGACTCAGTATGAGAGGGTGAGGGCATGGTCAATTATACTGGAGTCTGTTGATACAGACTGGCTTCTGCAGCAACTCCTAGTGGCTGGTGGCAAGTATGCTAGAAAGCAGGGTTGTCTTAAAAAACAGTTGTGTTTGGCAAACATAATTTAACAAAACCTGTCTGATTCTGAGTCATAGTTTGCACTGGAATGAAGAATTGTATCTACTTCCCATCAGCTCCCCACATCTGAAAAGTGGGGCTCACTCACTACAAACACAGCTGAAATCAGCAATGTCCACTTTCCTGTAAATATATTTTGTGGTTAAAGATCCATGTAGTGTGAGTGTACTAAGTCTCTTCCCTGTGCAAAGTGTGTCCAGGATGCTACTGGTCCTTCCTGCTGTCACTCCCATGGCTATTTCATCTGAGAAACATGTGGAAAGGCATGGGGCCACAACCCCTTTTGCTTGAGTGGGATGCTGCCCTGCACATGGCTAGTTCTTGGGGACACCCCTGGAAGAACACAATTTCATGGATGCTCAGGTATCAATGTGGAGCAATGCAAATGATGAGACCATCTGAAATCTCACGTTCTTCCGTTTTCTAATTTCAGTGATGGAGACAATCATGGAACACAAAGACTGGGTGAAGTGTGTAGTAGACCCCCATAAGCTGCAGCTTTAAAACTCTGTCCACACAATTCCAGGGGACAGATTCATGCAGCTACTGGTGATTTATGGAGACAGATGACCTATCATTGTGTCCAGCCATACACACTCTTAACCAGCAGCCTTTCTCAACCCTTTCATCTTTATGACTCCATCTCTCCAGCCCTTCCAACGAATGTTTATATAACATTATGGTGAGCAAAACATACAACTTAGGGATCACTCTGAGGTCGGGGACCTAAATTCAAGGAGTGGGAAGGACCCTCATATGTCACCCAGAATATCATCTTCATTCTCTAGATGAAGGATTTGAGGGCCTGAGAGAGGAAAATACTATTTTCAAAGACCTGAAGCAGATAAGCAGCACTAAGAAGGTTCTGGAATTTTCCTCTATTGGCTCCAAATTCAGTCCTTCCCCCACTAAGCCATGAGGCCTAATGGGCTTATAGTTATATTTAGGCCTCAGCTTGACTTTGTCCAATCTGTGGCAAAATGCCAACGGGGTTGGCATTTGACCCTAGATTCTAGAACCCTCTGGTCTTCCTTACATGGCTGTGGTGGTCCAGCAGCAAACTTTAGGGTGTGGGCTCTTTAGGGTGAGGGCTCTTAGGGTCAGGGCACAGACCTGCATTCAAGTTCAGGCTTCATGTGACCTATAACCAGGTTCCCATCTTCTCTAAGTACTAGTTTCATCACCAGCACAATAGGGATCAAGCTTATGCCCTTGGGTTGCTGTGAGGACTAAAGGAGGGTGTGTGTGAAGTGTACAGCAGTGTGCCTGGGGCGCACCAACAACTCGGGTAGGGTAGCTGGTCACCGTGCAGCCAGGTGCCAGGGAACCCTAAGGTGAGGTACACCACAGCAGTTTTCTCCACCCCTCTTTTTAGTGGGCTCTCCTTCCTTCCTGCCATGTGTCTCCCAGAGATACTGTCTTGGCTTTTAAACCCTCATCGAATTTTCTAATATCGTCAAAGTATGATTTAATACTGTAATTAGAACTTAGCTATACTGTCTTTCCAGACATGAATCACTGAACTTTAAACCTGATTTCATCTGCGTCATCTTCAAACCACATGCGTCTCCCTGTCAAATTAGCTCCCGGACCTAGAACAACCCTTTCTTGATCTTAAAATATAGACACTGCTAAGAGACATCCTGTTAGTCATCTCTGTGTATATATCAGATCACGAGCCATACGCCTTTTGCAAAACAGTCTCAAAAATGGTGTGCAATTCAACAAACGTTAATTATCAACCTTCTCTAGGTCCTGAAGTCAGGGACATCAGAGGAGCCCAGGATCTGACAGACCAGACAGCCCTTACCCGCTGCAGACTCTCCACCCAGTAAGAGATGGAGACTTGCATGAATAAGCCCAGCAGGATGTTTCCCAAAGGATACCCCTGGAACACTTTTCACAGAGTAAGTTCCGTGGTTAAATAAGATTGGTTAACACAGGGGTAAGTAATGTTAAACAAATTGCTTTACTGGAGTGCTTTTGAAAGCTTTTAACAAGCTAAATGCATTGTGACTCTCTAATGTGATGGTATAGGGATGATTGATGCTGTGTTTCCCAAACTTGACCTTGGCCTCTTTGTGGAAGGATCATTCTGTGAAACTGGAGCTTTATGAAGAACTCCTTGGGAAATGCGACCTGAATGTAAGGCAGACACTGCTAGTACGTGCCTCTTTCTTCCAGCTGCAGAAACCCTAGGGATGCAAGATAATTTCAACACAGACTTTATTAAAGAGAAATTTGTACTAAATTAGGCCACGCTTATTAAGTGATGGCACGTATTCCAAGTCTCTGTGCTTATGCTATTGTCTGGCAGAAAAAAACGACCTGAAAATGTGCAACAGGTCTCAGCGCCAACATGAGGCTCCCATTTCCCTGTACCTGAGGTTATATGTTCTTGCTTACTGACACTCCTGGGGGTATTTCTGCCTTTGCATTCCTTTGTGGCCATTCCCATTCTTCATCTTGGCTCCTCTCAAAAGCCACAATAGGGTTCTGTATCTGTCCCTTAATAGGCTCTAATTTTTAGGGGCATCTCCTTTTCTACTTCCTGCTGCCTTATTTGTTCAGTTAAGGGTAGGACTCAGCAAGACCAGGATCCAGTGTCAAAAGCCTTCTTCATCCCAAACCAGGGGGGTGCCACAGTCAGGAGTAGGCAAGGCTGGACACTCTGGGATGGCCAATATCTGAAACCACACAGGAGAGTCCCCTGGCAGAGACTGGGGTGAGACAATCGCTAGGGATGGAATCGCAGGGACCAAACCCTGAGATGGGCTCCACCAAGAATAGATGGGGATCAGGTCAGGAACAGAGTTCTGGCTTCTTGAGCAAGTGCCTAGAACTGTGGTTCTTCACACAACTTCAAAATAACTCCTTCCCAGATGTCAGATGTGAAATAGGCAAAACAGAGCTGTTCTGGTTGTAGCATGGGAGAGGTGCCCTGGACCACCACATGCTGCAGCACCTCTGGGAAGCTCGGGAATCCCCAAGGCACCAGTTTGGCACAACCCAGCTTTCTTACATAGCTGGGATACAGTAGCTGGGTGATTAGGCTCAGATGACACAGAGGTCCAGGACAAAGTGGATGTGAGTACACAGTTTTTAATGTTTATGAGTAGCACTTGAATTTTTGTTTTTACAAATGGATGAGTAGGATATATGAGGAAAAGGAAAAATTAGTCTTTTTATTTCAAATTAATATGAAGGTACTTGAATCTGCAGAGAACTCAAATTAATCAATAAAAAAGAGCAAACAATTTATTTATAGGTGGGTGAGAGACTTAAACAGAACGTTCACCCAAGAAGCAGACAAATGGACAACAAACGCATGAAAAATGTTTATCATCTCTAACCATCAGAGAAATAACAAATCAAAGCCACTCTGAGATATCACCTAACTCCAGTGAGATTAGCCCACATCACAAAGTCCGAAATCTGCAGATGCTGCCGTGGATGTTAAGAAGGGAACACTTCTACACTGCTGGTGGGATTGCAAGCTAATACAACCTTTATGGAAAGAAGTATGGAAAATTCTTAAAGAGCTAAAAGTTGACCTTCCATTTGATCACACAATTCTGTCACTAGGTATCTACCCAGAAGAACAAAATCATTTTACCACAAAGACATTTTCACCAGAATGTGTATTACAGCTCAATTCGTAATTGCCAAGCTGTGGAAGCAACCCAAATGCCCATCAATGGGCATTTTGTTAATCCATGAATGGCTTAACAAACTGTGGCATATGTATATCATGGAGTACTATTCAGCCATAAGAAAAGATGGAGACTTTACAGCTTTTATGTTTGCCTGGATGGAGTTGAAACACATTCTTCTTAGTAAAGTATCTCAGGAATAGAAAAAAAAATCTCCAAGGTAGACAAATCAGTCTTTTAAATGATTTTCTTCTTTGTTGTTACCCATAGAGAAATAAGGAAACTGGTATGTGCCTAAAAACAGCACAATCTGAGCACGGAGGGAGCTCAGCCATGAGAGAGGGCCTGATTCCGTCCTGGGAGTACTGGGACACCCCAGACGTAGAATGATGGCCACAACCATGCAGAGGAGGAGAACTCTTTTGTGATGCAAGGCCCATCCTGACTGCAAAAGCTCTTCCTTAAAATTAAGAGACACCACATGCTTTAGCCCTTACTGGAAACATTTTCTTAAGTGTAAATGAAGTCTCATTTTTTTTAATTGCTGGAAAAAATACCAATGGAAATGAGGTTCCACTGATTATTTTGGCTTTCAAATTGGCTAACGGGACACAGCGGGCTAATTGGGGCTGCAGAACACATCCCAGCAACCGTGCTGGAGCCAGTTACCAGGAGATTCCAACAAGCAGCTGCTATCAAATCATTTTCTATTTCCATTGTTAAATCCTGATTGGAAATTTCACAAATGGGAACTAGTTCCCTTGCCAACCTCAAAAGCACCTGAACCACTTCCCCTCCAACAATTGCAAGGCTGAAGCCAATTAGAGGTTCACACGGAGAGCTATACTATGCATGTGCGCAGACTTCAGAGGCTTGGAAACATGCAGAGATGAGGGCTGCATTATAGGCTATTAATTTCACAGCACCGTGTGCTATTGAAAAAGACAAAAACATGGCTTCAAGGAGGATGTAAGTATTTATGGGAATCCAAGTATCTTTACCAGGCAGTATGGTGTTTCAGGTTTACTTTCAACTCCTTTTCCCAGACTCTTCTCCACTCTTGGTTCATACACATTCTGGTAACAGGGAAATACCATGAGCGTGCCTCTGCCAAGTTTCCCTGCCACAGTATATGCTGTTGCTTTCCTTACCTTCCTTAAAAATCCTATAAAGCTCCATTTTGTTTATTTATTTAATTTCAGGTTAATATAAGGGTAAATATGATTAGGTGACTTTTGTTAGGTAAAGCCTAAGTTGTAGCTGAGCCCTTCACCCAGGATGTGTGCCATATACCCCTACATTGTGCCTGTTAGGGGAAAGCTTACCAGACTCTCCCTCTTTCCCCTCCTGGCCTTCTGGAATTTAATTGTGTTTTTCTCTTGTGTGCCCATGTAGTTGTTGATCTACTCATTAATATTGAATACATTGGATGCTTGCTTTTCCTTTCTCGTGATACTTTACTTAGGACGATTTTCTCCAAATCCATCCAGGTAAATATAAAAGATGGCAAGTCTCCATTTTTCCTTATTACTGAGTAATATTCTATGGTCCACTATAGTTTATTTATACATTTGGGGTTTTTTTCTTTTTTTTTTGTTGACTCATAGCTGAGTACATTAGTGCAATCAAGGGGTACAACGTGCTGGTTTCATATACAATCTGAAACATTTTCATCAAACTGTTTAACATAGCCTTCTATTTATACATTTGTGAGTTGATGGGTTTGGGGTTGTTTCCACATCCTGATGACTGTGAATTGAGCTGTGATAAGCATTCTAGTGTAAATGTCCCTATGGTCAAATGAGTTTTTTTTCTTCTGGGTAGATACGTAGTAATAGAATTGCAGGATAAAATGGAAGGTCGACTTTTAGTTCTTAAAGAATTCTCCATACTTCCTTCCTACAGGGAAGTATTGATTTGCAGTTCTGCTAACAGTGTATCAATATTCCCTTGTCTCCACACCCATGCCGCATCTGCAGCTTTGGGACTTTGTGATGTGGACTACTCTAACTGGGGTTGCGTGACATCAGGAGATAATTTTGATTTCCATTTTTATAATAATTACAGATGGGGAACATTTTTTTCATGCATTTCTTGGCCATTTGTCCGTCTTGTGGGGAGGAGGTCCTCTTGTTCATGGCTCTTGCACACTGATCATTGGGTTTGTTTGCTGTTTCCTTGTTTGAGTTTCTTTTAATAGATTCTTGTTATTAGTCTTTTGTCAGATTTGTAACATGTGACTATCTTCTCCCATTCTGAAGGTTGCCTATTTGCTTTATTTGTTGTGTCCTTAGCTGTGCAGAGCATTTTAACTTGAGCAGGTCCCATTTATTTATTTTAGTTGTTGCTGCAATTGCCAGTGGAGTCTTCTTCATAAAAATCTTGCCGCAAGCCAATATCACCAAGAGTTTTCCTATACTTTCTTTTAGACTTTTTATTGTTTTGTGTCTTAGATTTAAATCTTTTATCCCTCATGAGTCAATTTTTGCATGTGAAAAGAGGTGTAGGTACAGTTTCAGTCTTTTACATAAGGCTAACCAATTCTACCAGTGCCATATTTTAAATAGGGATTCTTTTCCCGGTGTATGTTTATTTTTTTAAATTTTACTTACACCATGACCCTCTAACCTGCTCCCTCCTCCCCTCTCCCCCTCCTTCATTCCCTTGCCCCCTACCCTGTATTAAGTCATCTATTGTCTTCATATTAGAATTGAGTACATTGAATTCTTGGTTGTCCATTCTGGTGATGCAGTACTAAGAATAATGTGTTCCACCTCAATCCAGGTTAATACAAAAGATGTAAAGTCTCATTTTTCTTTATTGCTGAATAGTATTCCATGGTGGGTGTACATATACTACAGCTAATCCATTCCTGGGTTGGTGGGCATTTAGACTGTTTCCACATTTTGGTGATTGTAAATTGAGCTGCAATAAACAGTCTAATGCAGATATCCTTATGATAAAATGATTTTTTTTTCTTTTGGGTAGATGCCCAGTAATGGGATTGCAGGATCAAACAGGAGGTCTAATTTTAGTTCTTTGAGAAGTCTTCATAGTTCCTTCCAAAAAGGTTGTATTAGTTTGCAGTCTCTCCAGTGTATGTTTTTGTTTATCGAAAATCAGATGGCGATGTGCAGCTGGTTTCATCTCTAGGTTCTCTACTCTATTCTATAGATCTATGTCTCTCTTTTTGTGCCAGTGGCATGCTGGTTTGGTCACAATAAATTTGTAGTATAACCTCAAGTCTGATAAATTGATGCCTCCAGATTTGTATTTATTTCTTAGAATTGCATTGGTTTTTTGGGTTTTTTTCTGGTTCCATGTGAAACAAAGTACTATTTTTTTCAGGTTTTTCAAAGTGTGCCATTGGTGCTTTGATTGGGATTGCATTCATTCTGTAGATTGCTTTGAGTCATATGGACAGTTTTACAATATTGATTCTTCCCAGCCATGAGCATGGTATGTTCTTCCATTTGTTAACATCTGCTGTTTTTTTCCTCAGGATTTCATAGTTATCTCTATGGAGATTGTTCACATTGTTATATATATATTCCCAGATATTTTCATTTTCTTTGAAGCTACTGTGAAAGGAAGTATGTCTTTGATTTGATTCTCAGCTTGACTGTTGCTGGTGTACATGAAGGCAACTGACTTGTGGACATTGATTTTATGTCCTGAGATATTACTATATTTCTTGATCACTTCCAGTATTCTAATAATTGAATCTGTGGAATTTTCTAAGTATAAGATCATATCATCAGCAAGGAGTGAAAGTTTGACCTCCTCTGTCCTCATTTGGATACCCTTGATTTCCTTTTCTTGGCTGGTAAGTATTTTGAACAGCAGCATCCTTATCTGGTTCTAGTTCTAAGTGAAAATACTTTCAGTTTTACCCCATTTGGTATGATGTTGGCTGTGGGTTTGCTGTAGATGACTTCTGTCAGTTTAAGAAACATTCCATCTATGCCTATTTTCTTAAATGTTCTTATCAAAAAAGGATCCTGAATTTTGTTGAATGCTTTTCATATCTATTGAGAGGATCATATGGTCTTTGCTTTTACCCATATTTACGTAGTGAATTACATTTATGTATTTGTGTATGTTGAACTAGCCTTGCATCCCTGGATAAAGCCTATTTGATCATGAAGCACAATTTTTTAAAATGCATAACTGTATTTATTCTATTTGCTAGGATTTTATTGAGTATTTTTCCATTGATTTTCATTAATAATATTGGAAAATATAGTCTTCCTTTTTGGTTGGGTCCTTACCTGGTTTTGGTATCAGGGTGATATTTTCCTCATAGAAGATTTGGGGAAGGTTTCTTCCTTCTCAATGTTTTGGAATAGGTTTTGCAATATAGGTATGAGGTCTTCTCTGAAAGTTTGGTAGAATTATGTTGTAAAACCATCTGGTCCAGGACTATTTTTTTGTTGGAAGATTTTTTATTGTTGCAATTTTAGTGGTTAATATTAATCTGATCAAAAGATCTAATTCATTCTGATTAAGTCTAGTGAGGTTGTGTGATTCCAGGTATTGGTATGTTTCCTTTACTTTCAAATTTCTGGGCATAGAATATTTTGTAGTAATTAGTGATGATCTTTTGTATCTCTGTGGTATCTGTTGTTATTTCCCCCTTTTCATTTCTGATTGAAGTTATTAGGGGTCTTACTTTTCTGTTTCTAGATAGTCTGGCCAAAGGTTTATTAATTTTATTTATCTTTTCAAAGGACCAACTTTTTGTTTTGTTAATCTTCCTAATATTTTTTCTTCCTGGATTTCATTTAATTCTGATCTAATTTTGGTAATTTCTTCTGCTAGGTTTAGGATTAGAATAAAGTTCAATTTAAAAAATTTTAGAGATTGTTTTTTCCTTTGCTGAAAATTTTCCCCATGAGTTCTTATTCCTCTTAGAGAAAATACTAAATCTTTTCTATGGCCCAAACACTGCATGATTAGCCTTCTGCCTGCTTCTTAAGTCCATCTTCTACTACTTATCTTTTGGCTGATTATTTTCCAGCTTCATTGACCTTTTTTCTGACCACTGAGCGACCTGTGTAAGCCGTGTCTATGTATGTGGGCCAGGTATTAGTCTGGGGAAAGGGAGAGAAAAGAATGCATGCAAGGAGCCCCAGGAAATCTAGGACCATAGATGCTTGAGCTTGCCAAGGTCTTGCAAACTGTCTATAATGTCGGGGTTAGGCGAGAAAATCAGAGAAGGGTATGGAAGGAGGGACAAGCAGATGTTTCAAAATTTGTATAATCATTCAAGCAAAACATGTCAAGCTTACTTGATGTGCCCAGTATTTAATCTTCCTAGGAAATCTATGAGGTTAAGTATCATTCTTGATTAAAAAAAAATTAAAGTTTAGGAAATCCCATTACTGGGTATCTACACAAAGGCAAAGAAATCATTTTGTCAAAAAGATATTTGTGTTTGAATGTTTATTGCAGCACAATTCACAATTCAAAGATCTGGAATCAATTCAAGTGCTCATCAATTCATGAGTAAATTAAGAAAATGTGGCATATATATACCATGGAGTAATACTCAGCCATAAAAAGGATGAATTAATGCCTTTTGAAGGAACTATCCTAAGTGAAGTATCTTAAGATTGGAAAAAAACCCCACCACATGTACTTTCTAATAAATTGGAACTAATTGATGAACTCATAAATGTATAGAGGGAAGTAAAAGTCATCGAAAATTAAGCAGTAGGGGGAGGGGGAACAAAAACTTACCTGACAGGTACAACGGAGGCTATTTGGGCAATGGGTGCTCTTCTAGCCCTGACTTAAGCCATGTAGCAAAAATATTTGTAGCCCTTTAATATTTTGAATTTTTAAAAAGGTTAAAAAAACCCAAACAGCTAGGACTATGGTCATGCACCACCACATAAGGCTTTTTTACTTTTTTTGTAAAGATGGGGTCTTGCTATGTTGCCCAGGGTGGACTCAAACTCCTGGCCTCAAGTGATCCTCCTGGCTTGGCTTCCTTCCCAAAGTGCTGGGATCATAGGTATGAGCTACTGGGCCTAACTTTCAACTTGCAATTCTAATACAAACTTGTACATTCAACGTTTTGTCTATAAACTAAATATGATTTTAGAACAATAAAAGACATTAGCACGTCAGAGGCAACCGTGAAGCTGCTCGTGTGATGTAAAAGCAAAATCTGATCGTAAGCCAAGTGCTTATTATTAGACAGGGTTAGTGTATTGATTAACACTTATACATCCTGTTTTATTAGCAAGAGATAGTAAAATTTTCTGGCTAATTCTCATACCACTTGCTTTTCTTTTTCTGTATCAGTATCCTTTTCTTTCTTTCTTTTTTTCCTGAGACAAAGTCTCACTCTGTCACCACTCTGCGTAGAGTGCCATGGTATCATAGCAACCTCAAATTCATGGGCTCAAGTGATCCTCTTGTCTCAGCCTCCTGAGTAGCTGGGACTACAGGCGCCTGCCACAATATCCAGCGAGTTTTTCTATTTTTAGTCTTGCTCAGGCTGGTCTTGAATTCCTGAGCTCAGGCTATCCATTCACTTTGGCCTCCTAGAGGACTGGGATTACAGATATGAGCCATATGCTTAGCCTCTGTATCACTATCTTTTATTGACTATTCACAAACAGGTCAGAGAGAAGGGTTCCAATTGGGATTACCTTGCCAACAAGCACCGACTGTAAGTTGCATGGCTATATGAGAGGGATGAATAGGCCAATCGTTGGTCACCAGGTATGGTTCATATGTCGCTCCATCCATATATAAGGTAACCACAGGAAACTCCACATTGATGACATAATAATGCCACTCTTTGTCACAAATCTAAATAAAAAGAAAGAGGAAGTACTTAAAATATGTAATGCAAAATCAAACAGGATTTATGAGAGGGGGAGAGACATTTTGGTGTCAACACTTTTTGAGGCAAAGTACTCAAGAAGGAGCATGATGGTTGACATACACCGTGGTTATAAAAGTTCATTATCAAGCACAATGGGGACAACTATGGTGAAGAGGAACCCCAAGAATCCAATCACCAGACATATAATTGACCATGGGAAGATTATTTAGCCCTATCTTTGGGTACCTGGGGAGATAGAGAAGAACCAAAAATGGGCCCTATTGGTCTGGATTTGGTGCAGAATCCTGTGATACACATGTCCTCTCACCACCTTTTATACCCAAGACTCCTGGTCTCAAGGCTGGAAACCAAAACCCAACATTAGTAGATTGGTAGAGATGTTGGGAGGCTAGGATGGAGGCATAATTTCTGACCTCAAGGAACTAAACTCACAGGGCATGATTGAAAACAGAAACCAAGATTGGTATGTCTTGGGAAAGGGATGCAGGAAGCAGGAAAGGGGGCAAGACTGGCGTAGGGTGCGGCCCTCCCTCTGATCCCTGTGCAACTCTCTCCCCTAATTCCCTCTACCCTGTGGAGTCCACCTCTGAAATGCCTGTCATCTGCATCTTCTTGTCTTCATTGACCCTGCCATCTGCGGCAGGGGAGACAGATGAGCTCTGTATGAAGGTGACCCCAAGGTGAGGGCATCAAAGCCCTCCCTACATCTCACTCTGGATTAAATGTGCTGTTTCTCATGAATAGATAACACCAACAGGGATGCTAAATGATCTTTCTCCTTTCATTTTGAAATAAGAATTTTTTCCTTAATGTTCTTTTTATATTGTCCTGTCTCATGTCTCGGAAAATTGCTCCTTTTGAAGCCCATTAGCCTGATAAAGCCTGATGAATATTTTAGGGGACTTTAGAAGGTAAGTAGGAGGGGTCCAGGAAGATCTCTTCAAAGTCCTGTTACCCTCAGTGAGAGGCACTGAGCTCGTTTACACTCTCCTGGGCTGGGTGCAGGGCTCTTAGGTTGGGCCTATGACTGAGGTGGGGTGACCCCAGGGCATAGAGTGACACAAAGAACTAAAAACAGAGTCTGGGCATATGGAGGCGAGGAGAACTAACCATTTGAATAAAGCACCCAATCCAAGGAGGCCAAGGCATCCTGAACTTGGCATTTAAAATCAAAGACAGCCCAGGTAGCAGAGGTAAAATGGAATATGGTTCACATCCTCGGGATATTCCCAGAGGCCAGCCCAGGGTGGGGAGGAAGTGGTGGCAGTGTGGTGGACCTTGACCACTGGGCAATACTCTGTGGAACACTATCAGAGCACTGAGAGCCAACCAGGAGGCACTCTGGGGGGTCCCCCATCCTGGCCTCCACCACCACCCACACAGCACCCATCCTCCTTGTGTAACCGACACATTGAATCCTCATGCTTTTTCTGACTCTGCAGCACCCCATGTTTGCCCAAGCTGGATGGAGGATGATCCTCTGGCTTTCTTTCAGAACACTTTGCATTTTTTTGGTGGGACAAACCAAAAATTTTAAAACTCAAAGCAGTAGTAACTCCCCCTCAATATGACAGGTTCTTCCCAGCAGATTTTCCCCTAGCTCTTCTGTAGTTCATCATTGGAGCACTGATGAACTTGTACAATGCCAAGGATAGAAAAAGTGACCCCCTAGGCTGAGGCAAGAGAATCGCCTAAGCCCAGGAACTGGAGGTTGCTGTGAGCTGTGTGATGCCACGTCACTTGTCACTCTACCGAGGGCGATAAAGTGAGACTTTGCCTCTACAAAAAAAAAAAAAAAAAAAGAAGAAGAAGAAAAAGAAAAAGTGACCCCCTACCCTGAGCTGAGCCTTGTGCTTGTGGGAGATTTCCCACATTCATTAGCAATCCACGCATCCCAGAAATCGCAAACTATAATAACTTTTCAACCTTACTGAAAAATGGAACTTTTCTATTTATAGCATTCCTATAAACATCCTGTGAAATAGCAGCTAGGGATGGTCTATTTGGATCACACTGCATAATGATTTGAAGGTGTGCACATTTCACTTAATATCAGCATTAAAATGTTTTCACAAATTTCATCTTAAATGTCTGTGCAATATGGTTATTACTATAATATACTTAACCAATTCCAGGTATTAATTATGTACCAGCTGTTGTAAATGATGCTGTAATGAATTTATTGCGTATAAACAATTGTTTGAATTTCTCATTGCAATATTAGGAAAGATTCCTAAAAATGGAACTAGTTGGTCAAAAGTCTGGAGGTATTTTTAAGACTCTTGATATGTATCATTATATATTTTTTCCTGCAAAAGTTTGTACCTATTTATAATCCTACCCTCAGAGTGTGAGAGTACTGATGCATTGTACCCTTGCTACACTCACTCAAAACTAAAATATAAAAGTAAAATCCTGGTAATTTGAAAGGAGATGCATATTTTGTCACATTTCTATATGCCTTAAATAAGATGGCACAATTTGTATTCTCCAAGATCAAAACGGAGGGCATTCTGGGTGTGGGGAACAACCTGAGCCAAGAGTCAGAGGTAGGAATGGTTGGGAACAGTCAGCTGCTAACCAGACATCTGAACAATCTTTTAGCTCGCGTCAGGTCTATACCTGCAGACTTCTCCCACCAAGTAATCGATGACAGCAGCTAAAGGAAATACCTAATTAGTGTTTCATAAATGTGGGGCTATGGTCAGGAAGAGACCCACATTGACCCTCTGCCAGAACTGCAGGAACAAACTGTAATTGAAAAATGATCGAGCCAGGAGGGAGCAAAAATAAATGTGTCGATGCATAGTTCAACCAGAAAAGAAGGAAATTAGGCAAAGTGACCTTTCTCGGGGGAAGAGAAAAACTTTAACTCCTGACTATTTGTGAATCACTGGTCAACTCTATTATCCCCAAGCATGTCGGACACCACCACTGAGATAATGCCTTAGGCTTCATCTGGACTAGACACTTCCGTCTCTCTCCCCCTGCAGGTGTGTTCCCAAGGAGATGTGCTGCAGCTTAGCTGATGAGTGACTCAAGACCAGAGAGCCAGAGACAGACAACCAGGAAGGGTAGCAGGAGCCTACCAAAGGAGATCTGAGTTAGGGATAGGTTGGCATTCCAGGGAGACCTGGAGGCCAGGAGGCCTCCCACGAGATAAATAAAGCAAAATCAGGTGAGAGGTTCTCTGTGTTAGTGCTGACAGGATGATTCAAGTGTCCATATAACCTTCATGTTGGAAATTTTAACTTGTTTTTTTCAGTAAATCTTCTCACCCAAGGAATGGAGAGATTCTTTCCAGCTTGAAGAAGGTAGAATTTAGGGTGGATATTGAAGAACTATCAATATTTCATTAGAAATAGATGGTGAGTAATAAATTCCAAGCAAATGAAGCAGAAAACCCTTATTCCATTATTTATTCATCCCTTTTTTCAATTGTCAAAGTTAGTAGGTTTGGGGCATATGGAAATTCATGTGTTAACTCATTCATTCACTCCTGTAGGATGTAAAGGCATATCTTACTTTAAGAACAAAGAAAGCACCTGCCTTTATGAAGCTTATAGTCTAGGTATGAATTGACAGAAAGGCTTACGATTGATTGGGATTCATGCCCAGTATAGACTTGTGTAAGGTGCCAAGTCAACCCTATGGAGGAAGAAGGGGTGTTGGATGCACTGGCAAGATGGAAAGGAGCAAAGACCCTGAGTTTGGGATGGCCAAGCTGCATTTGGGAAAGGTGAGGAATATGAAATATGTATAGAAGGAGGAATAGAAAAGCTGCTTCAAAAGTGAAAAGCATGGTCCAAGATTGTTATGACTACCATACCCTCTTCCCACCCAGACACCTCCAAACTTCGGGTTGCCTACAGAACAAAAGCCACCCAAGTCCTCAGTCCTTAGTTCACTATCTAGTCATTCAGCCTTACCACATACTAGTTAACCGTTGCTGCAACCCTATGAAATAGGGGGACCAATTCTATACTGGGCACTATTAGAAAATAAAGGGAGAGAAATGTCATGATTTCTTGTCTCAAGAAACTTACAAACTTATTGGGAATTAGAACCAACTAACACACATACAACTGTGGACATCCACACCTGGCCTCTGGTGTTCTCTGTCGACATGTGACTAGTGGCTCAGCTGCACATGCTCTTGGCTAAATCAGGATCTTAAGCAGAGACCTTTCTGAGTGGTGGACTTGCATGTAAGATTGTCTTCAAATGGCCCCACTTGGATCTTCCTTCAAACTCCTTCTGTTCAAAATCGAACTCACCACCTCCCATGCTGTAGTCTGACCTGCTCCCTTCCCAGTGACCCCTGCCTCAGTAAAAACTCCTTCACGCACTCTGCCATCCCAGCCAGAACACTGGGCCTTGATCTGGACTTTCTCCTCCCTCTAGTCACTTTGCTGCCAATTTCCGATGATGCTTGTCCATTCTCCCCTCTGTACCCTCACTCCTACTCAGCACTTACACCATATACCAGAGGGGAGAAAGAGTTGAGGGAAAGGAAGACTGACTGAGAAAGTGTGTCTGGGACAGGATTTTGCAAGGTAGAAAGGATTTGAGCAGGGGGAGAGGATCATTTGTAGTGGGGAAGTGGGGAGAGAACGTTGGTGTGAGTATGGATGGATGGAGTGAGCAGCTTGCTGGTAAGAAACTTCCCTGGGGCTTGAGGAGGTCACAGAATGAGATGGCCAGGGCAGCACAAGGAGGGTACAGGAGGGAGTTAGTTCAGACCATGTCTGTGGGTCCAGGTAGGGGTATTATAGCTGCTTCATGGATTTCTGGGCAATCATGTCCTGAGCTTTAGGAAAGCAACTCCATCCTAATTCTTGGCTGTCTTATCTGTGAAGTAAGGATAATATTAGTATCTCTTCACAGGCCTATTGGGTGAATTGAGCTAAGGCATATTCAGTGTTTAGCAAGTATATTTGGCTGGATCAGATAGCGAACTCACTTTTCCAACACTGAGATACTGAGATGCTGGATACAATATAACAACAATAACAATAGAAGAAAACAAAAATTAAAAAAACTAGAGAGACAACACTTTAGGTATCATAAACAAGGAAAGCGATGATGCATCTGGGAGTGAAAACCAAGTGGCTGCTAGAGGCTGTGGTGCACCCCATCAGCTGGAGTTTCAAAGCCCACAAGGAAGAGAGGAATGGAGACTGAAGTCATCTGTGCCCACACATGTGCACACACATGCAGACACATGCATACGAACTCAAGCTGGGATGTCTGCATAAAGCCTGCAGCAGCAAAGGACTACCTGAAGCCTGAGTCCTGGAAGAAACACTGCCAACTGACCTAGGGATGCAAGGTGCAATCCAGCCAACTACTTTGCAACAAGCAACCTCCGAGAATTTAGACCTCCAGGTCTTCTCCATGTGTGGCCATTGGGTTCAAATGTACCTGCTCACATGGTTTAAAAATTCTGAACTCAAAAACTCACTTTAAAAAGCTCCAGTAAGATTAGCCCACATAACAGAATCCCAAAACTACAGATGTTGGTGTTGATGTGGAAAGAAGGGAACACTTCTACATTGCTGGTGGGAATGCAAGCTACTGAATGTTTTATGGAAGGTTATCAAAAAAAGATCTAAATAATTGGGAAAACTCATGTTTATGGATCAAAAGCCAATATTGTAAAAATAGTAGTCCTCTCCAGATTTTTTCTTTTTTCTTTTTTTTTTTTTTTTTTAAACAGAGTGTCATTATGTCAGCCTTGGTAGAGTGCCAAGGTGTCACAGCTCACAGTAACTTCAAACTCTTGGGCTTAAGCAATTCTCTCACCTCAGCCTCCCAGGTGGATTCATTGTGGTGTATCTACAGGTGCCTACCACAATGCCCGGCTAAATAATCTTCTGATTGATCTACAGACACAGTAAAATGTCTACCAATATCACAATTGTTTTTTTTGGAGGGGCAGATATTAACAAGCTAATTCTAAATTTCACATGGAAAATTATAAAAATAGGCAATCTTGAAAAAGGACAAAGTCAAAGGACCTTCATTTTCCAATTTCAAAACTTACTATAAAGCTACAGTAGTCAAGACCCTATGGTAGTGGCATAAAGATATACAAATACATTAATAAATCTAATTCAGAGTCAGATACAGTCTTACAATTTATGGCCAACTAATTTCAACAAGGGTGTCAAAACAATTCAATAAGGAAAACAATAGTCATTTTAGCAAATGTTGTTGGAACAACTGGATATCCATGTACAAGAGAATGAAGTAGGGAACCTTTACATAACACTCCCAAATTATGTGAAATGCATCACATCTAAATGTAAGAGATAAAACTATAAAAATCTTAGAAGAAAATATGGGGCATACATCTTCATGACCTTGGGGCAAGCAAAGTCTTCTCAAATGTGACACTAAACATAGGAACAATGCCAACAACAAAATAATAGTTTGAACTTTATCAAAATGGAAACTTCTTTGCTGCAAAACAACACAAAAATAAAAAGAACTTTAGACATACAGGAATAAATACTTGCAAAATCATATTAACATATATGTATACATACACACATAAAAACTAAAGTATGTAAAAGATATATAAACTCACCTCCCAATTAATTCTAGACAGCAAATATTACTCTGATATCAAAACCAGATGAAAACACTAGGAAGAAACTTTTAAAATAAAACTTTAAAAATATAACTTTTAAAATATAAATGCAAATTTCCTCTAAACAAGACCAGCAAACTGGATCTCATTGTGTGTGTGTGTGTATGCATATATATACTCTCTCTCTCTCACACACACACACACACACACACACACACATACACACACCATGGCCAAGTTGAGAGACTATCATAAAATGAGAGGTAATAACAACTGTTAGCAAGAATGTGTACAAGCTAGAACAACCACACATTGCTGGTGGGGATACAAAATGGTGCAGTCACTCTGGGAAAACAGATGGACCCAGCAAATCTATGCCTAAGAGAAAAAAACTACATATGCTCCTGAAACGTGCATTGCATGTAAATAGCAGCATTCTTCACAGCAGTCAGTCAGTGGAAATAACCCAAATGCTTGTCAATTGATGAATAAACCAAGTGTGATATGTGCATATGGTAGCATGAAGTTCAGCAGTAAACGAAATTAGGTCCTGATGCATGCTACAACATGGATGTACCCAGGAAACACGCTAAATGAAGCGAGCCAGTCAGGAAAGACCATTGATTGTATGATTCCTCGCATATGAAATATCCAGAGTAGGCAATTCTGTAGATATAGAAGGTAGATTAGTAGTTGCCTAACATTCAGGGGGTGGGGGTGAATGAGAAATGGAGCGTGACTATCAATAGATAAGGTGTTTATCTGGGTAGTAGTGAGAATTTTAATTTCATATAAAAAGAGATTTTCAAGGTGTAATTGGTCTGAGAAGCTTTGTTCTTCTACTTGGTTATAATGTGGTAACCTTCATGACCAAAAGAGACTTGTTCTATTGTTCAGGAAAACCCAGTTTACAGAGGACTAAGGATTTTAACCCCTCATTATTTGTTGGCATCTCAGTGAAAAGGCTTGGTCATGATCATGTAACTATTTTAGTTGCATCACTTTTTCTGTAAAATTTTAGGGTTTACTTTTCTATTTCAGAAGAAATAAATTCCCTAAACATTATAGAAAACTTGGGCTTAGAAGAAAAGTTAAAAATAATTACCCCACTTACAGAGACAGCCATATTAAATGCTTCATTCTATTTCTTGCTGTTTTGTTTCTGTTGTTGCTAAGTTTTGCTGGCTGTGTTTTTTTTTTTTTTTTGACAGGGTCTCACTCTGCCACCCAGGCTGAAGTGCAGTGGAGGAATGATTATAGCTCACTGCAACCTTGAACTCTAGCTCAAGGGGTTCTTTCTGCTCAGCCTCTCAGGTAGCTGGGACTACAGGTATGTGCCACAGGTCAATTTTTTTTTTTTCATTTTTTTATGAAGACAGGATCTCACTGTGTTGCTCTGGCTTATCTGTAACTCTTAGCCTTAAGTGATTCTCCCAACTTGGCATTCCAAACTCCCTGGATTATAGGCGTGAGCTACTGTGCCACCCTATTTCCTGCCATTTTTAAGTACATATATAATTTTTATTTACATAACGTCTGTAAAATTTTATACATGGACTTTAAATTTTGAAACAGTGTCTCAACTTAGATAAGTAAGGTTTTTTGCTCATTGCAAAAAGTTTTGAAAACAAACGGTATAGAAAGACAGAATTACCCCTAATTCTGCTACCCAGAGATGAACGCCAGAAACAGGCTACTGTAGATAAAAAGGGGAGAGCAGAGAGATGGAAGCAGGGAGGGGGCTGGGGGTCTCGGTGTGTGACGCACCTTTTGGGGGCATTACGCAATTATAAAAGGGACTCTACCTAACAAATGGAATCAATGTAACCTGGTTCTTTGTACCCTCAATGAATCCCCAATAATTTAAAAAAAAAAAAAAAAAAAAAAAGCATGTCTATGGGTAGAGGTTTGTTTCTTTTGGAATTGCACACTTTTCTCCTCACCTGAAGAGGAGAAAAGTGTGCAATTCCTCCTTCCTTCTTCCCTTCTTTCCCCCATTTGTCCTGGTTTCAGTGTGCTGTATGTTCCTTCTCAGTCACCCTTTCTGTACACCGTTCTCCTTAGCCTCATTTTCTCCTCTATTACTACAGCGTCCTTGAATTGCCTGTGTCCTCTGCTTTGGTTTTTCTGGTTGCCTGGCTTGCCCATCACGGGAAATCTCACGCCAACCATACTCTTCCTGCCAGCGTAAATCTTTGATAAAAAATGTATTGCATTGGCTCTCCTGGAGTCAGTTGCAAAACTGACATTTTGGCTCTTCCCTAAGAATCATTTTGGTCTTAGGTCAGTTATTACAAGGGAACTATGATCTGTTTCTTTGCTTTAAAAGTGCTTTTGTGTTTAAAATATTTGTGTTTAAAAGAGAAAAGTTACTTCGTGGCATTGATTCTATGTTAAGTACAAATAGTATTTATAAATAATTGTGGATAAAATTTGCTGTTACCAGAAAGGCTAGTGATTTTATACAAAAATGAGTTTCAAGTTCTCATTTCATCCTATATCGACATTTCCAATGTAAACAATACAACTTCTAATGCATTATTTTGGTATTGCTTGCATACTACATATTACTACTTCAAATTGTAAAGAAAATGTTTCTCCAATTATTAATACAGTATGTTATCAAAGATGGTTTAACTTGAGACATCAGAAGTTATAAGGAATTTCAATTTCCCTCAAAATATTGATATTAAATCAGTATAGTATATTCAGTAAAACTATTTTTCAAATTTATAAACTACATATAGACATAAGTTTACATAAATATGCAAGAACATAAATATATTCTTTAATCCTAGTATTAATCAGAGATAATTATATCTTTCCACAATTGGTATAAAATCATGAAGAAAAGTTATCCCCAATCAAAATTGTTGCCACAGCTCATCAATCAACAGACCAAGAACTTTTATTCTTTATTGCACACTAACATAGTAAAATATTATATTTATTTTGGGCTTTGCCATATACATAAAGCATTCATACTCATTTCCCTGTCTCAATAATCCTTAAAGGCAGAAATAGCATATAATATTTTTATTTCTTACATACGGAAACAGTTTCATAGCAATTTGATGATTGATTTATCCAAAATCAAAATTTGAGTACACTGGGGAGGGAAGATTATTGAACTGTCTTTTCTGAGATCTATATCCTGCCCTTCTCCAGCTTTTCTGTGTTTTATAGGAAATTACATTGGTCAGAAGCTCTTGCCCTTGGTTTCCAGGTGGTATAGGAAACTAGAAGTTGGATATAATGATGGGAATGTTAGAGAAGAGAGATACCAGAGTGTTTCCCTTTCTCTCTGTTTCCTGTGGTGTCTCTGGTTGTAGCTGTTTCTCCTGTGGCCCCAGCTCGTCCCACAGACCCATCTCTCCTATTTCTAGTAGCTGTGAGGCAGCCCAACTTCTGGACTTTGGTGACAGTACTTTCTCTCACTGCCCTTCAGGTCAGAAGGTGATCACGGTTTCCTACTGTTGCTAATTTCTGGGTGATGCTGCTCTCAGGTATTCTGACCAAATTCCAATATTAAATAACTTGGGTTCCTGAAACGTAAAGTGGTTTTACTTTTCTGCCTAGATCTTAATTCTATTTGAAAATACCAATAGTAATTCCATTTATAAAATTATTGATCCCATCTCAACATTTCTGTTTCATGAAATAATATTATTACATAATTTCCTTGGAATGAATAACAGCTATATTTTGCCATTCCTTATGTATAACTGATGTAAATTATGTGGGCTTCTTGCTCTTGTATTTGAATTTCTAAGGTGTTTTCCATTATTTCCCTTTGACTGCAATATGATAGTTAATATGATTTTTTTAAATGATCAATTACAGTGGTTAAGATGAAAGAGTTAACATGATTCCTGTTCTCCTTCTCAAAAAATATGACCTGGAATTACTTTGTTACTCAGCTTGGGTTTACTAGGATAGTAGTTCATGTGTTGCAGATCTGTGAGGAATGAATGAATTGATATGTGGGAAGGACACAGTATGTTATTGCCCATTGCACAGCACTAATAAAATGTAAGCATTTTTAAAGTATTACTTGAGAATGTAGATGAAAAAAGCTTATTTAACATGTATACACAAGCACATACCATTGTATAATAAAATTTTAA
The DNA here is from genome assembly GCA_963574655.1 of Perodicticus potto. Taxonomy (NCBI): domain Eukaryota; kingdom Metazoa; phylum Chordata; class Mammalia; order Primates; family Lorisidae; genus Perodicticus; species Perodicticus potto. The sequence goes on from CAUYRH010078803.1 coordinate 85,311, forward strand.
TATACTTTTCTATAATATTTTAATTATAAACTTTAGAAATTTAAGAAAAAAAAGAATTTGAGTCTAAAATCTTAATCTAAAATATTTCTTGATTCTAACAATTAATTTCAAAGTGTTTGTAAAATACCTTTTAAAAAGTATAAAATTCCTGAAGAATCACAAAAGAATTCAAGTAAAAAATTTTACTACTTTGGATCTATTATAACAGAAGGTCAAGACTGGGTGTGGTGGCTTATGTCTGTAATCCCAGCACTTTGGGAGGTGAGGTGAGAGCATCACTTGAAGCCAAGAGTTCCAGGAGTTCTAGACCAACCTGGGCAGCATAGTGAGACCCCAATCCCTTCAAGAAAGAAAAAAAGAAAGAAAGAAAGAAGGAAGGAAGGAAGGAAGGAAGGAAGGAAGGAAGGAAGGAAGGAAGGAAGGAAGGAAAGAAAGAAAGAAAGAAAGAAAGAAAGAAAGAAAGAAAGAAAGAAAGAAAGAAAGAAAGAAAGAAAGAAAAGAAGAAAAGGCCAGAGTCTTTATATATCTAGAAAACCTTGGGAAATATAAATAATAGAACTTAATTAATCTTCTCTTTATGTAGCTCTTTTCCTAGGCAAGCTAGATTAATGCACAATGGTCCTAACTTGGTTACCTTTGAAGCTGTTAAAATCCTGAGTCATTTATCCAGTATTGTGCCCTGAAAAACCCTTTGACAATCATTTGCACAAGTTTCCTTATGAAAAAACAAACACATAAACAAACAAACAAACAAAAAACCCACCGAATATTGCACTTGAGGAAGGATACTATTTCTCTAAGGCTGGAAAGAATGAAAAGTACCCGAGAGCATGGAAGAGTTCTACAGTAGCATAGGGAACAAGTCTATAGACAGAATCAGACAGAAACAAAATCTATTCTTCCTTTATAAAATACAAAAGATAAAAGCCATGAAGACAAGAATCTACATAATTATAAAATTCATAGTGATTGCAGGAACTATCACAAAAAACAAAGTAACTTCGAACTCTGAATGACAAAAAAATTAGCATTCACTTGGGACACTCAATTAATGAAAGATTCATGTTATGCAAACTACAGCTAAAATCCATAGTGCAGAAACAAGCATATGCTCTGACTCGTTCCAAGTATACATTATTTTTAAATCATGTTTCAAAATTTAGCCAAAATGGAACTTGAGAGAACATTATGTAAATATTACTTCTTGTTTCAATTCCCTCAAAATCCCTAGGCCCCATATCAGTAAAAGCTGCATATGTGGGATAAGGTTTAGAATATGTATAAAACACAAACATTACTGTAACAATAGTCATTCTCAATTTTCCCCTTCATAATGTACCTACTACATTTATGCAGGGTTATGTTGGGGCTCTGTAAATAATCCAACAAACTCCAAGGACTAGGAGTCATTGTGTGGAATTCAAGATGTTAATATTTCCTTTCTAAGCAAATTAACTCCACATGTTTTCTGCTGCAACTAATCTCTTTCCTGTGGAATTAGGCATGGCCTGACTCACTCTTTATTTTTTGAATATGACAGTTTACTCCAGAGTAGTCCTCATTTCACATAGCCTCAGGCCCCTAGTCCATTGCTCTAGACTTGGCATTACTGCTGATCTATATAGCAAAGATGAGGAATTATGGAAGAAAATGATAATATCACCAATGTAAAGGCTGAGGAGACTTGATCAGTCATCTCATAAATGGCAGCCGTTAGCTAGCATGCGTCTGGGTAGAAATAATTTCTAAATTGTCTACAGAACTTTAAGATTGATAAAGTGCTCCCAATGTTCCTGAAAATAGTAGGATTTATATTGAGAATATCCTTACCTATGATAATCCTAATCTTAACAATGATAAGGTGGAAAATATAAACTTATTTTGAACACGAAGAGACAGTTACACAGCTAATAAGTAACAGAGCTGACATTCAAACCCAGCTTTCTTGATTCAAAAACCAATGCTTTGAATTAAAGCATTTCCATCATTTCTCAAAGTAGCCTGTGGCAGAGGCATGTAGCCATTGGCAACTACTTAGCATTGTGAACCAAAGCTCAGACAAATGAAGTGACTTATTAAGACCTCAAGGCTTGAAGGCAAAGTCTGATCCACAACCTGGCCCTAAGGATTCCTTGTCCTGAGCTTGATTTTACAACACTGAATTCACTAAGAGGATTTAGGTGATGGCCCACTTTAAAACTCTATAGCATCTTCTTAGGAAGAAAGAAAGGATAATAGATGGGAGAGATAAAAAAGACAGGTGAGAGATGGAACATGATCACTCAAGTGCAGAATCCATATCCATATTTGTTTTTGTGTCCCATGACTCTATAATATCCATAACAGCAAAACTTCCTGAGTATAATGAAAGTAGGCATTTAAGAATATTTAATGACTAAGTAAATGTTAAGTAAATAAAAATAATGCAATACATTCATAAGGGTCCCTCCCTTTTTTCGATTCATTTTAAAGGCTTCACTGTATTGTTATGAAAATTATCTGACTCAGTATCTGTATACTTCAGTTTAGTTTTGCCCCATCTTTAATTTCAGCTCTGTTACAGCCATTTTTTCTTCACCTCACTGGGCTAGATTTTTCTCCTTAATATTATACACAAGTTAGATGAATTAAGTTTTAAAATTCTTTCAAACAAGAGTGTACCTTCCATAGGCAATCTTCTGAAGCAGATTTTCCTTTGTAGGTTGACATCTGCTTGTAAAATTTAAGGCAAAATGCAGATATCCATTATAATATGTGTGATCTCAAAGGTTTCCAGTAGCTTGATGTCAGATAGTGATGAAACATTCTGATGTTTTTAATATTTGCTATGCACTTGTTTATTCTCCATTCTCCATTTCTTCCAGCAAGCAATTATTGAAGGACATCTGTATGAAAGTGGGATTAGAAGTTCAAAAAAATAATGGCTGGTGCTCTGAATTACATGCAAGGTGCCAGAGAAGGGAAAAAGGAGTGTTTAACAATATTTCTCAGTAAATGTTGAGAGATAACATTTGAATTAGAAGCGAGAGTAGGAGTTCACTGGCAATAATTGTAAAAGCTGCCCCAGCTAAGAAAGCAGCATGTTATGTCTTTGTAAGATGCCAAGCCTCTCAGTACAGCCAATGCAGAGATGACAGAGTAGACACAAATAAAGCTGAAGAGGTAGGCAGGACCCACGCTTAAAGTGACCTCTGAAATATCCTAAGTTTTTCTATTAATATTATATTGTAGGTTATAAGCAATTACTTAAGAACTTTCTGAAGACAAGTGACATGATTATTTTTACATTTTGCAAAATCAATATGGCAGCCACTGGAGAGTTGGGGAATAAGTACGTGTAAAAGAACTCAGTAATTACGATGGAGAAGGCAAAAGAGACTGAAGACCTGAACCGACATTGCCACTTTAGGGATGGAAATGCTACATGAGGCTTTGTGCCACATTCAACATGATTCAGGTTTCCTGTCAGGTGTCATACCAAAGAATAACTAGGTATGTTTTATAAAGCTATATTTTCTGAAACAAAATTGAATTTGGAAAAAGCCAAATATGTTTGTAAGTAATGATTAATCCAATTAAATAAAGGCTTTGAGAAAAACATTGTCACATAGTCTTCTGGTTGACATGTGCTTGCAGATGCCTTAAGCCAAAATGAAAAGTAATAGAACCCCATACCATGAAGGGATAAACTCAGTGGAAATCTGCTTCCCTAAAAATAGACACGTGCTATTCCTATTTGCAGGCCTTTGAAGGTACTATTTGGTTTGCTTGATTTGGAAGGAAACAAATAGGTGGTTTGAATACCATTACGGATTTCTTTCGGTGTAAATGTTTGCAGTTAAATTTACTGAATAGACATTGCTAAATATTAAAGGGATGCATTTTGACTTCAAATTTAGAATTTATTGTTTTCTAATATGTGCTTGAACTATCATCCCTCTAGTTCTCTAGCTCAAAGAAGTAAAACTAGGACCTACCTTTTGATCCAGCAATCCCACTAGCAGGCATTTACTCAAATAAAAAAAGCCATTTTATCAAAAAGACACTTGCACTCAAATGTTTATTGTAGCACAATTTATAATTGGCAAGGTATGAAAACAACCCAAATGGCCATCAGTATATGAGTGGAGTAATAAAATGTGATATAGTAGACCACGGAGTACTACTTAGCCACAAAAAGGGGTGATTTAGTATCTTTGATAGAACCGGAGACCATTCTTCCAAGTGAGGTATTGTAAGAATGGAAAACACACACCCTATCTACTCAATATGAAGTAAGAACTAGTCAATTAACTTGTCACATATGGAAGTGAAGCACAACAGAAATCTAGTAGGAAGGCGAGAGGAGGACGGGTAGGGTAAATTCACACCAAATAGGTGCAATGCACATATTTTGAGTGAAGAGCACCCTTATAACATTGACTCAAAATACACAAATGCAAATTATGTTATCAAAGTGTGTGCACCCCTGTGATACTCTGAAATAAAAATTAAAAACAATAAGTAGCTATTTGTGTCAAGAAAAAATACATCAAACACATTATTTACTTTGCCCCCAAAATGAACATTTCCATAAATAGGCATTTGACATATATAGTTCTACCATATATAATGGATTAAAAAAAGGGTGGGTTCTGAATACTAAGTGTTTTCCTTAAATTGGGTATGCATTTGGGAAAAAAGTTCTAATACTAAAAGAGTGTTGTCTTATATCATTAATACTTTATGAAATTTATCACATCTATATTAATCCTCATGTTAAGAAGTTTACACAGAGCATGATTTAAAATATTTAAGCTTTTCATCAATAAATATTTTCTTATCTAGTTAACTTTTTTTCCACTTTCTTCAGAGACAAAACTCTTAACTAAACTAATATCATTCATTTCTCCGTTTGATGGAGGTTCACTATTTCAGATGGTTTTGGTTAATTTTTTTTTCCCAAAAGTCTATAAGTTCTTCAAGCCCTATAACAGCTTGTTCAATCTTCTGTAAATACCTTTCAGTCTATTTTCAAGCTTCCACTAATGAGATTCACAGATTTTGAAAAGAGAGTCCTATTGTTATTAACACAAACATATAAAAGACAGCTCTTCCATTTTTTTATATGAGAGTCCTAAAATTATATGTATTTTACTAATCATGTTTTCACTTGTTACCTAGATGATTTGATTTTAATTTCTTACCACAGGTAGACTTTTAATGGTAGAGCCATATTTTATCTTTGTTACTCATTTTAAGTTGTTTTCTTCAGATATTATCAATTTAGTCACTTCTAAGTCAAGGTAATGGATGAGTTTACTGAAAACACTGCTCCTCCTCTCATTCTGCTGGCCAAAATGTACTTTATGATCATAAACATGAAAGTCCAGACTTGGGCCTGCTTCAGGGAAGACAAGATGAATGTGCCCTTGGGAGTAGGACACTCGGAGATAAGGTAAATTACCTCGTCCAGGCACTGGCCAAGTGGTAGTGTGGAAAATCTCCAGAAGCATCCTGAGCTATATGAGCTAATTGGTCTCCCATGGGCACATCTTTTGATAGCTTGACTGTTTGCCTACAGCCAAGGAGAGAAAAACTTGTGTTTCTTACCTCTTCTCTAAATTATGCACCATTTGCAATTTTGTAATCTTATTTCTTTTCCATTCAATGGATATCAAAGTTATTAACTAAAGCCAGATGACTGCATAACTTATTTTTAAAGACTGTGTTTTTGTTTATAATGCTCATATAATGCCATAATTTTCTATGATTATATTACATAGGCAGCGTCTGTTGAAATATTTATGTTTTTATGTGACCTGTCAATAATTGGCAATGTTCCATACAAGATAAAGTTCTGATACTTATATAATGTAGCTTGTTATTAAAGGAAACAGAAAAGAATTGCGGAAGCATTTTTCTTATTTTGACCCCACAAAACAGAAACTACTTTGTGTTACATAGTATAGTCATTAGACAATCCCAAGAAGAAAGCTAGACTATGTCATTTTTTTCATTTTAGTCATTTTAGATCAAGTAAAATTATTTAATTATTTCACAGTTTCTGCTTTTTTGAAGAAAAGATTAGTATTATACTTTTTTAAAGAAAATAACTTTTCACTTAAGGTCAATAATATGGCATTCTTATGGTTATTTGCATTATCATTTATTTATTTCATTGACTTCTATATCTATTTAAAAAATACAAGATAATAAAGTTCTGTGTTAGGACATTTTAAAATGTTTAAGGATTGTTCAAAATTTCCAGATCTGTTTACAAGTCAGACATTACAAGATGTATGAAGTAATTATATCTGTTTTCATCATTCATATGTCTGACATTAAATTAGATACTAATCAGACCCCTGGCTCAGGGGTCCAATAGCTAAGGATTTAGCTGTTATGCATTAAATTCGATTCTAAGCCTTTATTTCCAACTTCCTCTCTTCCAAAATGTATTTAAAGTGTCATATGTTCTTTATTATATCAGAGATATTTTCTGAGCAAATTATCTGGCTTGAGAAGATCTATTCAACATATTTACACAAAGGTGTTAGTGATCGGAAAACCAATGATACATCAATTGAATACAAAAAAACTGAACCCTCAACTACTAATCAAAAGTATTTTAGAATCAAAAAAATACTTGAAGACTTGGGGGGGTGTCTTCCTGATGTGTTGGAATTTCTATAATCTGGCTACCCACCTGTAAATATCTTTCAGGCACGTGGCAAAGAAAACATAGTTTTGCTTTGGCATATATACTTCTATTTCTGCCCCCAGGAAAATACAGTATATTTCAGGACATGCTTGCTTCCTTTTGCTATCTTTTCAAGCTCTGGAGAGATTTCAGCTATGTGGTGTTCCATTAGAGAAACAGAAATACCATCAATTCACAAGGCCATGCATTTGAAGATGTAAATCAATGGACAGGACTTCATCACATTGTAACTCTAGAAGGAGAGGGCAGATTGTGGCTCAGAATTATTTATAATTCCAGGAGAAAAGGGACAGAACTAGGAAGAAATAGAATACAGGGAACAATCTTGGTTCTATCTTCAGTAGACGAAGGGTTTTTGTGGCACATGTTCTCAATGGAACGTGGTGGCCACGGCTTGTTTGCGCTGTTCTCAGTGGTCCTCAGAAATGTGCACAGCTGGTCCAGCGCAATCTTCATAGAAGAGGGGATTAAAGCCCTGGAAAGCACTGACTGCAGCTTGCACATCATAAGCATTCATTGAAAAATTTTGAGTCATATCACGTAAAAATAACCAGCCTGAGGATATACATTTCTTACTAACATAGTATGATGTGTTTTTAAGTATTCATAACACAAAGCTGAAATTCAGTTTCTTCTTCTCAGAAGTTCCTGCCTGGCCTCCTTTTGGATTTCTTGATTTCCTGCTTCCCCTTTTTTTCTCTCATTTTACTCCAAGACTTTTGTAACTAAAAAACATAATGGAGGGGGCACTTGTTATTCATAAGAATATTTTTTACTTGGTTAGGTTTGCATAACAGTCAACAAACCAAAAAATTTCATCACCCCGAGTGGCCGCCCAGAGGCAGAAGAAGTGACTTTGAGTCAGAAGAGATAACGCTGGCTGACCAAGGATGAGAACTGGAAATACCCCGTACCTTGGCTTAGCTCAGAGGTAGTGATGTTATGCCGAGAGCTGGCTTTACAGCTGGGCATACCTCTGTTTGAAGTTCAACTCTACCACCTCCTCACCATGGAAGCTTATACAAAACTCTTAACCTCTTGGGACCTCAATTTTTTCTCTTCTCTAAAATTAGTATAATACCAGATAAATACATTCAGAAAAGAAATCAGATGATTGCTGCATCAAATTATTAAGCAATATTAATAATAATAATGCAAAGAAAGTAACATTTACATATTTATCTTCGTTCATTATTTACAAGGTTTTTGTTTCTAGTCCTTATCTTAAACATTGTTATTTTTATTAATTTTTAAGCCTTTTTAATTCTGTGAAGGCAAAAAAGTGGAAACCTAATAAACACATGTATATGTAAAAAGAAAAAAAAGAAAATTAGTATAATACTTTTTCAGTTACTGTAAACTAAATATTTCCATTAAAGAAACTCCAGATACATGAAAACTGTTTTCAAAATGACATACTTGGAATTGCGTTATGATGTACTAGAAAAATACCTCTATGTGCAATCACTGTACCAGCTACTTGAGATAAAAAAATTAAATGTGTGATCTCTGCTCTTAGGTGGCAAAAGCTAACATAAACATATGCCTGTAAATAATCATTTATAGAACTTTTCATTAAATGTTTGAAAGCATTTTAAAGATCAAGATTGATTTGGATGGTATTATGATCATTTTGCAGTGAAGAGGCTAGGAAACCTTAAATCCCATGTCACTGCCAAGGCCCCTCCCACCTGCTTAGTAAGTAGGGTATCCAAGGAACAAAATAAAACAGGAATAAAAGATTAGTTGGTTACCATAACAAACCTAATTGAAATGTAAATTAAAGCCTGTGCTTTAGGCTTTAAGTCTGAAACAGACTTCCTAAATACCTTTCTTGCATTAAGACCTTCATGTTTTAGATACTGAGACCAGCAGACTTGGTTACACCTGCATGAGAGAGGAAAGATACGGATGGAGTCCTTTTACCTGTTCAGACACAGCATGAGAGGCAGAGAAAGGAATCTCTGACTTTGCTCATCAATTTTGCAACACACTGCAAACAAAAAAATGACAACAAGCAGTTCTATCCCTAGATGTCTCACTTTGAAGCTATGTCCAGTGATTGCATACACATTGGCAATGCCCACTATTAACTGTGTGCAATCAGTATCTCTTGGTGATCTTTCTCCCAATACGATACAATGTTGGCCTAATTAATTATCTGCCTGCGTTATTACCTTGGAATTTTAAAATACATTTGGAAGATACAGACAGTACTCAAAACATTTTATGTGAGCTCCATTATATGACAGTTCTTCATTCCTAAAAGGAATAAGCACTAAACCTAGACAAAATATTTATCATAGTTCATTGCAGACTTTAAGAATAGTTCTGTTTGGTTTCTGAAGCAGTAGACAGCTGATGAACCGATCTTCCCTATTACAAAAATAAAAGTCATCTTGATAAAAATGGAAAACACATTCATAAAAAAAATTGCAAGGCAAGCTAAGCTTTGGTGTTAGAGATCATGGGGGAAAAAACACAGAAAAGATCTCATCAGGGTTGGCTAAAATGAAGACAACATGTCTGTTACATTTTACTATCAAAATAGGAAATGGTATCAGTTCCACAGATTTTGGGGGGGTCAAGATGGTGAGAAGAAGCTGATTCCAGCTGCAAAGGAATAGCAAGGTACTATTTAGATAATGACTTTAGGCAAATATATTTTCACATCAAGGGAAATTAATTTCTATGAAACTCTTAAAAATCTATGAATATTGTAATTAAATAGAAGTCTTAATTTTAATGACATGTTTCAATTTGGGGCAGAATTCATTTTATCACTTATGTAACAGATAAGCAGAATATAACTATTACATTTTTCCCACCTACTTCTTTCCTCCTCCCCATTTTTGTTTAGAGTACTAATATATATACTATTATCCTATAATTTTAATTTTTCCCAGGAGCATTCGATTCTGCAACCACCATTCTTCTTTTTACTGTTTGAATTTTACCACCTGTTAGATTTGTTAGTGTCTTTGTTGACTTTTTCAAAAGGACTCCTTTGTTCATTATCCCCTCAGTTACTTTGTTCATTAACCTCTCAAGAACTTCAGGTTCTTGGAAGTACAAGGTATAATGAAAAAGGATACAGTTTCTTCAGCCAAATTACCTGGGTTCAAAGCCTATCTCTACCATTACTATATGAGAAATCTTTTTTTTTGAGACAGAGCCTCAAGCTGTCACCCTGGATAGAGTGCTGTGGCATCACAGCTCACAGCACTCTAATTGAGCTCCAATTCCTGGGCTCAAGCGAGGGTCCTGCCTCCACCTCCCAAGTAGCTGGGACTACACAAGCCTGCCACAAAGCACAGCTATTTTTATAGACTTAGAGATGAGGATTCATGCTGGTTCAGGCTGGTCTCGAACTCATGAGCTCAGGCAATTCACCCACCTCGGCCTCCCATAGTTCTAGTATTACCGGCATGACCCACCACGCCCAGCCTCTCTCTGCAAAGACTTTCCCACTTCTGTGTAATTCTATGATGCCCCTTTATTCTCTAAACTCTAGTCTAGAAATCGTAAAGGATTCATGGCTCTTAATTTTTTACCAAATATTGCAAGGTGGCTTATAAAAGAGGCTTATGTTTTTGAACTCTTTATTTTGTTTTAGCAAATTACCTATTTGCTGTACCACCTCCTTTCCCCAAAATACACACACACAATTTATAATCTCTGGTAAACAGAGTATATGATTTATTAGGACTTAGGTTAATGCCTCTTATAAAAAATATTTAAATGAGATGAGAGGTATATAGCAATGAGAAATGGTTCATTAATTTTATAATTAATTTTTAGAAAGAGATATATAATTTTATAAATTCAGACATGAGAAACTAATTTTAATTACAAATTTAACTGTAGTAGCTTAACATAAGTGCTCAAATTTACCCCAAGCTTGCTATTTTGTTTAGCTTTATAAACTGGAATAAAAGCTGTCAAAAATAAGGATAATTCAGAAAAATACTTGATACAATACTTATGAATTCAATATCTCATGTATTTTCGTGAATCATATTCATTTTAAAATATATTTTGAAACATATTTGATTTTCTAATAATCTCAGTATGCCATAAAATAAAAAATAAAACTCATATTTTGATGGAATAAATCAAAACAATTAGTCCTGTTGTAATTATTCAAGTTACTACTAAGTAAATTTTAGCAAATATATGTCTTATTTAATTAATTCCAGAAACAATGAATATTTCAATTAAAGAAGAACGTGAAAGAAAGAAGACATTTTATATGAACCTGTTTTTTCCATTTGTAGGAAAATGAATAATCATAAGTATTATAAACAAGGAATTGTGATTACCAGATAACTATTATCACACATGAAGTCACTTTTTATCATATCTATGGGATGTTTCTCTTGCAGCATAAGAAGCAAGAAAGTATATGTATTTCACCAATCAATTCCAAAAAAAAGATTCTGAAACCTGATGATCATTATTTTCATTAGAATTTATTTAAGATATCTGTGGTCAAGACTACTAGTACCCTGTCCAATTTCATTTTATTTTTTCTATCCACAGAGTTCTACTTTTATTTGAGATAAAAATATCCCCAGTTTAAAATATTTGGCTCTAAAATTCGTTGCCACTAGGGTAATCACATGTCATGCTTCCAGCCAATGACATTTAAAAGGAAGCCATTGTTTGTGACTTCCTGTACGTCAAGAGAGAAAGGTGGACTTGGTGGGCAGTTACGCTTCAGCCCTGGGCCTTTTGTCCTCTGTTCCCTTGAAACACAATCATGATAGACTGAAGTTCAGAAGGAACTTCATGCTAAGGAAGTTCAAAACTGAAAGAAGCAGGGATTTCTGACAATATCAGTCTATTGCCATGTTAGCCTTGAATGCCCCACCTCTAAGATTTTGTTATGTGTGAAAAATAAACCACTTTCCAATTCAGTCCCAGCTTATCAAGTTTCCATTACCACATGTGAAATACAGTCTTGACAGAAAATTTTATATTGGTTTATTTAGAGTAAGTTTGTCACTTGTGATTTATCAGTAGCAATTATATAAACTTTAAAACAAAGTCCTAGTATTACTATTGCTAATTCCATCTTTCAACATTTAAATTTTACAGATATGGAATTATAATAGTCCCAATGGAATTAATTCAAGCTGAAACAAGTTATCTTATTTTAAAACTTCAATTTGAAAACAGATTGTGTGCCATTAAAAGTGTAATGATGACTATAAATTGTACAAAGAACTTCTGCTTTTCTAATTGAGCTTATTAACATTGGCATTAAAATTTGATGCTGCTTCCTTTTGGGAGGTAGAGAGGAGGGGCTGGCATGAATTTTACTCATTCACCCAGTGATCATTGAGTGATGATTGCAGTACATTGAACAGGTTGAGTGATGAGCAAAAACAATTCAGGAAAGCATCACAAAGATATAAAGAGGATAATTTTTTTAAAATCTTAAACCTCTTCATAAGGGCTAGTGTTTGTGACTCAAATACTTAAAAGTATGACTTGTTCTGTGCCAAAAGACAGTACGAAAAATGCTAGCAACCCAGCTGCAATAGTAACTTGGATGTTTTTACTGCATTAAATTCTTTCTAGAGAGAAGAAGAGCAAAAATTGGAAATACTACCCCTACACTATTTATTCTAATACATGAAATTCCTCTAAACATTATAGGCAATGAATAAAAAGGATAAATATGGGTGAATCTCTGCCTAAATGACATGGATTATAAGAAAAATAGCAGTTGAATTCTGTACTATGGTGACCTAGAAAATGTTAGAAAGATAAAGGGCAGGGAGGATGGTGGCATGCCTCCATCAGGGTGGGATGTATACTAGACTAGCTCTTAATAAGGATACTCCTCTCATCGCCAGATGATAGCAAAAGCCTGTGCCAAGCAGTGCAGGGACTTAGAGGATCACAGATTCCTCAGATTAATGAGAACTCCAGAGCAGCAGGACAACCCAAGACAGGGAGGACCCAATACTTTCCTAGACTGAGACAGACAAACATCAGGGCAAGGGCAGAGTGAATTTTCCCTTTGCAACTTAATGAAGACTTTGCTACTTAGAAAATCAAATTGGTGAAAATGAGAATGATTTCCATATTTTTTAATATTTCCTATGAGAGGAAACAATAGTGCAGTGGAGGCTGGTGTCACCCCTAAGAAGTGCAAAGCAAACAAGGAAACAACTGAGTGATCAATCAGGCTGAACCAGAGCAGAGGCCCTGTCTTTTCTTAAACTTTCCTTCTTCAGAAATTTCAATAAAGAGAAAGAAGAAATTAACCCAAAACTCTGTTGCCTATTATTTTACCTTATTCTATACAATCATCCTTATTATTCTGAGTTCAACAAAGTAAATATGATTCTTCTTCTGTGGAGTGTGTTCAGTCATATCTAAAAAAAAATATTTCCACTGTTTTCTTCAAGTTTTATGGAAATATTCTTTTCAGATATTGGGAAAATCCTGACTAACTCTTAAAAATCAAGATTCTGACATCCTCAATAGGAAAAACTAAGTAAGTAGAGGATTCTAGTGATATCTATCAACTAATGTTATTTATCTAAGTTTGCAGCTTTTTATTGAAGTTCTTTCCATCCATATACTGTATTCTTCTGATCTACATCACAAGGACTATTAGTATAATTTCCATATTACGTGGAAGACCCTGAGGCACAGAAACCAAATAGCATGAGGGATGTAGCACTCTCCATTACAGGAATTAGAAGAAGACCCAGTGCCTTCCTTGCCAGATGCATTTAGAAAATTGAGATGGAAGAAAAATTTGGACACCATTGTTGATAAGAAAACCAGACCTTCTGAATTCATGAACTGTAGCCAGGTTTCCTGCTTGTCTTAGCCAGTCTCAAGGATTTATCCATGAAAGCAACCTTAGAAGCCATATCTTTTGAAAAATCACAGATTTATCTCTGTCAGTTCCACCCGAGTAGTTCCCCTGAAATGAAACCTTTTAGGAAGAACATTGACAAATGACATGCCGTGGGGCAGATGGATTGTCAAATACACTTACTGTAAGAGCATTTTATTAGACTTTCTAAGGCGATGACGCATATTGCTATATCTGGAAATGTGCCAAAGAAAGATTGAAAGAAGAGGGAATTTCCATTTCACCCTTGGTTAGCCATTAAGTATGTAGTACAATTAATGAAAACACCATATCTGCTGTGCTCCAGTGAATCAACTTTTACCTATATTTAAGCATTTTTTTTGAAAGAAGCAATCACAAAGCTACAGAAAATTGCTTTTTTTCCTAAATTACATAAAAATAATTTGTGGACCTGATGTTTAATTATTCTCACTCAAATGTTTGTCACATGGTCTGGACTTTCTACTCAAAAAAGGAAAATAAAGAAAAAAGAGGAAGGAAGGACAGAGAGGAGGGAGGACACATAGTCATTATCGTCAAAGTCAGGACAGTCATCTTAGTACATTACTACCATTTCATTCTCAGACTCTATCCACATTTCACCAGTTACATAGCAAAAAAGTCCAATTCAGAATCACCTGTCGTAGTTTGTTGACGTATTTCTTTTACTTCTTTCTGTCTGGGACAGTTCCTCAGTCTTGTGGACATTCATGGTCTTGAACATTGAAGATTATAAGCATTGGCTTTGTAAAATTGCTCTCAGTGTGGATTTTCCTGTGTTTTTCTTGATATCAGAATCAAGTTAGCTACTCCAGCAGGCATAACACAGAAGTGGTGATGGGTTCTCCTTTTATTCTATCAGACTGTGCACAATTTTGATTCGTCTCATTTCTAACTTCCCATTACCTTTATTATGTGATTAAAGTGATGTCCACCAGGCCTCTTCACTATATTCTTAATCCATTTAGGATTAGTATTCCATGGAAGGTAAACATCCTGTTCCTCATTAAGCTTTCGATGTATTCATTTACTTATTTATATCTATACCGCTTCATGGTTTTAGTGGCAGTTCAAGCTGTCACTAAATATGCATATTCTATACAGCACACATAGGTCCATAACTCTGGTAAGTAAGGCCTATGTGTTGATATCACTTCCTAACTGCTTGACACTGAGTGAAGTACTTAGCCTCAGATTCCTCATTCAAATGAACATAATAATGATTGCTACCTGATTTGGCTGTTGTAAAGATTAAAGGAGGTAATGCTTTTACAGTGCTGGGAATAGGGCAAAGTAATCAATTGAGGTAAAATGCTATCAATATCTCAAATTCTGTGTAATTTCAAACTATGTTCCTTTGATTAAGTACTTCTGGCTATTACCTTTTCTCTTGGTGGTGATACAGGAACCATGTGAAGAATGTTTTCCAGTGAATGTTGTATAATTTAGTACTTGTATAATAATATTTAAAAGTGGCTTCCTGTGTCTCTTTCATGATTTTTAGTGACAGTTCAAGCTGACTAACTCACATTCTGTAGTGTATACATAGATACATAACTCTAGTAAATAAAGTTATCAGACAGAAATACCATTCAGAAGTATATTTAGAAAATATTTTTAGAGAAAATTGCAAAAAGAAGAAAGACTTCCATGAATTTTATTTTGTTGATTTAGAAAACAATACCTTATAGTCTTAGTTCACTAACTGAACTTTCACATCTATGAGAAATATGTTAATATTACTTAATTCCATCAGCGTGTCTATCAATTTAAAGAAAGATCAAAGATCAAAATTCTAAGATATAAATTATAAAATAATAAAATGTCAATCTTACCTATGACTAACATTTATGATAATAATGCAGTGAAATAACACTGTGCAAAAAATTCTTACATTCCTGACCAAAATGCCACAAATGAATATATTATTTAGAGTGATCAAAAACTGAAGCAATCGTTTTTTGAAATAGGGGTTAAATTATAACATACCTGATTACAAGCACTTAATAATATATTTTGGGACTTAAGAGTTCACTATATATAACGTCTTTACATAAAGTTTGTATTAGTTTGCAATCCGACTTGCATTATGAAAGTGTTCCCTTCGTCTATATCCACTCTAGGATCTGTCGATTTGGGACTTTGTGATGTGGGCTAATTTCAATGGGATCAGGTGATATCTCCGAGTGGTTTTGATTTGCATTTCTCTGATGATTTGAGATCAGCATTTTTTCAGGTGTTTTTGGCCATTCGAAATAGTGTTGGGAGAACTGGTTAGCCACATGTAGAAGACTGAAACGGAACCTGCATCTCTCACCATTGACAAAAATTGGCTCGCTGGATGAAGAATTTGAATTTAAGACATGAAACAATAAAAATTCTAGAAGAGAGTGTGGGGAAAACATTTCATAATAATGGGCTGAGAAAAAAATTTGTGAAGAAGACATCCCTGGCGATTGCAGCGACACCAAAAATAAATAAATGGAACTTGATCAAGCTAACAAGCTTCTGCACAGCTAAGAGTGCCACAACAACTAAAGCAAACAGCCTTTGGAATGGAAGAAGAGTTTTGCATACTTAAAATCTGACAAAGGGTTGTTACCTAGAATCTATAGAGAACTCAAATTAATCAACAAGAAAAGAGCAAACGATCCCATTTCTAAGTGGGCAAGAGACATGAACAGAAACTTCTCTGAAGGAGTACATTCTTTATTTAATCATCATTAGTGAAAATATCTTTTGTCATTAATGCCCAGACTGTCAATTCAATTTTCCTACTTACCAATCAGTACACTAAATTCATTATTTAATTAACCCCTTTGGCAATCTTATCATGTACAAATATTAATACTAATTTAAGGAATTTTGTTGTAAATTGTCTTTGTCTTTAAAATGAGTCTTCTCTATGAACATGTAAACATTTCTGAAAGATCATTAATAATATTTGAATATATAAATAAAAATGTGTACTAAAATATAATATGTAAAGTAATATGCTTTAATTATATTTTAGCACAGCATAAAAAGGAACTGAAAATATTTGGAAATTCACTTTACGAGCTTTAAGAGGAATTAATAAGGAGTTTGATGTTTGATTTTCAACTAGACTAGGAGATTTATGAGGACAGATGCAGTGTTTTTCAGTGTCCATTTTGCCCTAAGGCCTGGATTATAATAGCAGATCACTGAGAGTTTGTTGAAATAAATCCAATTGATCCTAATTTTGCTTTCTACGAACAAGAAAAATTTTAAGAGATACTTAGTAATTCCTCTTCCACAAAATAATGCTTCAACTACACAGAAATAACTGTCCTGATGCCCTCAGAGTCTCTTTTTACTGCAGAACATTGTCCCACGTTCCTGAACTCCATGCCATTTCCAGATGTTTCTGTGTGTCAGGACTATTCATTGCACAAGGCTCTGGTACGATTTTCCTGGCCTTAAGTATCATATTGTAATTTATGAAGCTTAAGACCACATTGTGATTTTAAATGATATGATATTAAATAGGAAAAGCTAAATTTAAGCAATGGTGTGAAGCTCAATAGTAATGATGGACATTTCATCGGAAAATCTACATCTAAACAATGATACATATATTATAATTGAACTATTTGAATTACACATATCTGAAATCAAGGCCTGGAAAAGTAAATGCAAAAATTAAAATTATGTAATTCTGATGGCATTTTGATAATTTTTACATCTACTATTGTTCCTGAGACATTATAAACTGAGATAGAGAAATTTCTCCATTTTTTGTCAATTATTTCACTTTATTGATTCATATGCAGTTTGCAATCAACTAAAAGCCATCTACCTTTCACAAATAAATTATTTTTAATATACCTCTTTCCATATCTTGGGTTTATGTAAGCAATGTTTTCCATCTAAGGTGGAATTTTATACTTCAAGTTTAATTTTTATATATGTAATCTTGTTTCAGCCAATTGACATCTTTTTGAATCTTGATTCTTACATATTCGCTGTCCCTCCTTGATTAGGCCATATGAAAATCTAAGTCATTCATTCTGAAATGTCACACGCAATAAACTAAACTAGATAGGATCAAATATGTAACATTTGCCTTAGTCAGTTTGAGCTGCTATAACAAAATACCTAGACTGGGAAGCTTAAACAACAGTTATTCTCACAGTTCTGAAGGCTGAAGAATTTAAGACAAGGGTGCTGGCCAGGGGGATTCTTGGAGAAGGCTCTCTTGCTCATGTACCAACGCTGCCTTCTTTTTTATCCTCACATGCTAGAGACCCAGAGATCAGCTCTCTCCCCCTTCTTCTTATAAAGCCACTGATACCATTCACAAGAACTCCACTCTCATGACCTAATTATCTCCCCAAAGCATTATTTCAAAATAACATCACGTTGGGGATCAGGACTTCAGCATCTGAATTTATAGGGGACATAAACATTCAATCCATAGCTCCACTTGAGCATGACTTTCAGGGAGATAATGTTCAAATTTTCATTTCTTTGTCTTTGTAAAAGTTACTTGATCATTCCACATATTACCAACCTGCCCACTAATGCTTTATGAAACTGTTTTTCTAATTAACTTAGCAGAAATCAATAAGTTCTATCATGATTATTGTTTTATCAGTGAATTAATACATGGCCTAATTCTATTCAGTTCAACAGAAAAGAGTTGCAAACACATTCTAAAGTGGCTTTCTAACTTGAATTTAGGTAAGAATCTAGTAAATACTTTTTTTAATGCAGGTTCCTGAACCCAATCCACAGAACATTTTGGAGGTGGTGAAAGCCAGGAATCTGCACTTACAATAGGGGCTCTCCCTCCCTAGACTCTGCTTATGTAATTGGTCCTTGAACCACACTTTTGAAAAATACTGACAGTTAATACACTGTACAGGAAAAACAACATATACTAATTTCAACCCACAGTACTAGGATGTAAGAACACAAGAAATGCAAGGTCCACAATATTTATTTGGTATATCTATGACACAGTGGAATAGAAAAGCATACATGATTTAAGATGGAATACACCATTTTTTATTTTTGTGGGGAGATAACACAGAATTAAAGTCAGTAGATGTAACAATATGTATGAAAGTAAGTATGATTCACAGTAAGTTTTGGTTCAACAAACATGTATTGAATGGAATCACAGAATATAAGAACAAGGAATAGCTAAGTATGTAAAAATCACAAGTACAGAAAACTGAACTTAAATACACAAAACTATTTAAGTGTAATCAAGATTTCTGACCATCTCCTTGGAATGTGATTTTGATTTTTCTGTGCATGTTGCTATGTCAACAAATAAAATACTAGCATGTTTTTCTTAGAATTATGAGTAAGTTGTATAATAGTTTGGTGGTCCAGAGATATTCTCTGATATGTGTGGTTCTCTAAAGATACTATTTGGCTGCCAGGATTTTTCTATGTATAGCAAAAAACACATAATGTATATACTTCTAAACAGTTTTTTCTTGCTGGAATTTACCTGTTTGTTTTTATTTTATCTTCATAATTCTTTACAAAATAAAATATTTTTCATTTTTATCTTCTGTAAGACTCCATCCTAATATTAAATTTTTCCACAATGAAAATATGATTGTGTAATCTCTTGGTTTACAGCCATTCAGATTCTTCACATGAATCTTAAGATAAAGCCCAAAGTCTGGACATGAGCTCCAAGGCCATGCTGGGCTGACCTTTCCAGCCAGCTCTCTCCGGGTTCCTCACACCATCGCTCTCTGAAGCTTAGCCTCAATTAACTTGAGAGCACTTGTCAGGAGCATGGTATGGACCAGATACTGTCCATGTGCTCTATATAACAAATAACCCTAACCCCTAACCCTAAATCTTTGGTAGGGACCAAAGATTTTCAAGATAGAACTAATTTCTTTTTCTTCTTATAAATTCATAATTTGAAAAGGCAAAGAACCTTTTTCCTATGTCTTATCAGTTAGGAAATGAGGAAGCTCTTATTTGTACTCAGAAAAGTCTACACCCAAAAGCCTAATTCTCATCATTGCTTTATGTGGCTTGCTGTTGTAATTTTCCAATATACCTTGGTTCTCTATTCTTTAAGGACTTACCCATACTGCTTTGAAAACTATCCCTGTTCCCAGATCCTCCTTCACACATTAATTCTAACCCACCATTCTCCTCAGCCAGGCTAGAGTCAGTGTTCTGTTCCCATTTTATGAAGCATAGTTCCGGAAGAACTTGAACTGTCCTTGTACATTAATTGTTTGTATCCCTCAAAAGAACACAAGTTTTGTAGGAAGGCAGAGATCTTAGCAATCTCATTTACTGGACTCTCTGGAGACTTTCTGACACATGCCATAAAATAAACGACTATGTATTGATTGGTAGGTTGAAATAACAAAGGAGTAAGCACTTTGTATGAGTAAATATTGCAAATCATGTTTGTAGGTTTGCTTAAAAATGTTTCATAATTTTAAAAATGTGCTGTTAATTCTTCTTTAATGATACCAAGGGAAAAGAGCAATTTGAATCTGGAAATGACATGAAATAAAGACTTCAGTAAAATGAATGACATATATTGGTGTCCATTGTCTAAGTAAAGGCGGGAGATAAGAAGTAAGAGTCAGGCTAAATCATATCCCACTTTAGAAGTCAGATAACGCCCATGCCATGCTGTGATGCAGGCATTGGCTCTGGCTCCAGAGAGATTTTTTTTCCCTCCAAGCAAGTGATTTTCCATTGCGGGTACAATGAAATTGCCTCAATATAGTTTGTTTAATGAATATGTAAAATATTAGTTTATGTAGCTTATGTATGGGTTACTAAATGTTTTCCATTGAATTGGTAGCTTAACTAGGTCTCAGAATTTTTCCTTCAAAAAGGAATGCACAACTAAGATGATATCCTCTGAAGATGTAGAAATGCCTGCTGTATATCACATATGCATGAAACACCACAGATCACTGACTTTGAAATCTTCTGGTCTTTAACTTTTAACTTCTAAGGTGAGGTACCTTGAGACACATATATTTGAGGCTTAAATTAAACCTGAGATATGAGAGAGAGTAAACTTATTCTGGACTTCTTAAGAAGGCAATCATTTATTCTTCTATCAGAAGAAGGTGAATCAAGTTTGATGACTTGCTTAGAGTCAGTGAGAATATTGGCAAACAAGGCAAATTCTGAACATACAATGTGGTGTTTGAGTAACTTTTAAAATTAAACATACTTCTTGAGTATACACGTAAGAATTAGTTTGTTTTAGTTATTAACAAATACGTGAAAAAAGCATTATTTATTTTTACTTTTTATAACATTATTAATTACCTTTTTCAAATATCAGAGTTTAGATTTCAAAGTTTGCCTTACTGTTTAAATTTAATTTCCCATGCATTTGATGCTCAACTAAATTACTTGGTGTACCACAGTAGACACAGTGGATCTTCAGAGTGTGTGTGTGTGTGTGTGTGTGTGTATGTGTATGTTTGCCAAGCACTGGGTTTTGTGTATTATGTCATCCTTCACTATCTAGTAAAAACACTGTAGCATAGTCATTAAAAATATTAACACTTAGACCAGGTGCAATGGCTCACACCTGTAACCCCAGTACTTTGGGAGGCCAAGGCAGGTGAATCACTTGCGCTCAGGAGATCAAGATCAGCCTGAGCAAAAGCAAGACCCCATCTGTACTAAAAAAATAATAATAGAAAAATTAGCCAGGGGCTGTGGCTCATGGCTGTAGTCCCAGCTACTAGGGAGGCTGAAGCAAGAGGATCGCTTGAGCCCAATAGTTAGAAGTTGCTGTGAGCGATGACACCATTACACTCTACCCAGAGCAACAGAGTGTGCCTCAACTGATCACTGGTAAACCATAGATGACAATGGTGCTCAAGTCATGTATCTGTTGCAAGGACTAAACAATCAGGATAAGTAAAATCACTTCAAAAATATCTACTGCACATTCATTTCTCTGTGTTGTTGTCTCTTAATATATTTATTATTTTGTACACTAGCAGCTAGACATATTTAATCATAGTCACAAGTGAATTTTCAGACAAAATCTTAAAATATAAAAGAATTTTATCTGTCTAGCTAATGGTCATTCGAATAGTTTTAGGTAAGAGATAGCATTTTTCTGACCTTTGATTGATGGCTACAGAAATTATAAAAGAAACAGCTTCATCTAACAGCTAACATCTCTTAGTTATGTTATTTCAAACACGTAAGATGTACATGTGGAAACACAACATACATGATCACCTACTCACACTGAATGACCAGACTGCCTTGAAGTAAACCTAAAATCCACATCAATTTAAACTTGGTAGTTGTTTTCAAAGTTGGCCCTTTAACCAAAAAGCTCAGATGATCTCTGATGGATCCAGCACATACAAGTAGCAGAGAGATAAAGGGTCACCCTACATGCAGGGCCGGAGTAAACATATTCCCCTGGCCTACCCCAGACACATTCTTAGAGTCGGTCCGAGGCCAAACGTGAGCGAGCCGCTCAGCGCCGTGTGGCCTGGGCTCATACAACCCACAGGGTCAGATTTGCAGCCAAGCGTTGAGCAAAAAGCTTAAGCTTGCACTGACAACAAATACTTGACATAAACCTCATGAAACATTTTCTTCCTGAAGGAGAAAAAAAAAATTATTACATAAGCTATCCAGAGGACTGCCAGACGTCATTCAAAGGCCGTGTTTCACTCTTGGAACTGTGGCACTGAAAGCACGGAGGCGGATTGTTCCAGAAGTCACTGACGCTGGTCCAGATGCTCTGCACTCCTGCCAGCCCTCTCCTAGTCCAGAGGCTGCAACAGCGGAACAGGAAGGCGTCACTCTCGCCAAGCTGTCCTCTTTCTCTGAAGCAGAGCACACACGGAGAGCTGCCGTGACTTACACACAGACATGCACACGCTGCCCCGCACTCCCGCTGCTCTTCCACACTCTCCGTGACACGCGTTTCTGAATCTGGGATTGAATTCACAAACTCCGCGCTGGCAGCGAAAGGATGGGTCCGTGATCCTCCAGTGGTTCCAGCAGAAACATTAGAATGTTATTTCTTCCCCAATCACTGCTATCATTTGACTGAATTTTTATCCATAGCATTGAAACGACTTGTTCTCTATTACTACATTATAGCATTATCAAATTATTGAAGCACGTTCAAGTTTTAACTTCAGATTATTGTCGTGTCCTGAAGGTCTAAGGAATGTTAGCAGAGCTGTCATTATTTATTTTTCTATGTAACTTTCCATGTTTATTTTTTAAAAATTACTTACCTGTCAGCTAATGTTTGTGGTTATTTAATTAACATTGGTTATTTGTGGTTTCATTAAATTGATCCATTGTTCCTTTATCTTAAATAAAAAAGAAGGAAATCTAAGGCTTGAAATTTCAACCAGAAAAGAAATACAATTCATGTATTTTACATGAATAATGTTTAGGAAGTTGCCTAATTTTGCATTATTGGGATACATGAGTATTTTTAGACAGAATTTATTGGATGAAGAATAAATACTGTTAACATTAATATCATGTTGCTATGTATTATAAGAGATCTTTTAAATAGTTATGTAATATTTTCTTCCAAGGTAAAATTCATAATCAAATATCTCCTGAGGAAATCCTTTTTACTATTTTTTTTAAATTAATATTTCAACTTTTTCCAGAAAATATTCCAGAGTAGGTAACAGGCATAGTATAGAGTGAAAAAGAGTTATTGAAGAGAAAATGAGCTTCATAAAAAGAAGCTAATGTCATATTGGCTTCCCCTTTGAATCACCAAAGTAAATAAGCAGGAGCCCTTATAAGAATAAAAAAACATAAATTGCTCTTATAAAGTATTTAAATTCTGAGGGGGCTTCCAATTTCATAGATAAGCTTTGTTCTCTCTTTTGTTTTGACTAAGTCATTTGCAAGTGAAATTGATAAACTATATGCAAATCTGTGAATGTCTGTGAGCACGTATGTGTGTGTCAGTGTGTGTGTGTCTAAGAATGCCCATAAGTGAAGATGTTAAAATGTCTCAGGCTCCATCAGTTCAGGCCCTAGAACATCAGGCAAAAGGAAAAAAATAAATGAAACCCTCGATCCACAGCTGTTAGAGCAGAGTCATTTTTAATTTTTTCTTTACAGATTAAAACCTGCTCTGTTTAAAGAAAATATACTTCCACATGTAAGAAATTGAAACAGGAAGAAGCCAACAGTCATGTAGGCATATTTTGCCAGCTGTGATATTAGAAAAAATAAAAACTAAATAATATGTCACTTGCTAAAAACATTTCTGCAACCTTGCCAAGCAAAGTTTAAGAATATGTCATGTCTACACTTGAACTGTTTGTTCTCGAGTTCTCTTTAAGAATGTCAGCATGGCCGAATGTCCCAGCTTCCATGCCCTGGGGACTCCACTCACTCTCTTTTGTAATGAAAACACGAAAACTAAGCCAATCTTCACATGCACCTCCAAAAAAGACACGTTTTTAACTTTGTCTCCAGTGACCCTAGAAGATAGCTAGGAGTCAGTGGAAGTTTTGAAAACATCTAATGAAATTCTTTAAACCTTAAAAAGAGTTTTGTTTAAATTGTGAAATATTTGTCCGTGCTATGTAATCTGATTTCATATAGAGAGGCCAGAAAGCACCAGGAAACTTATGAATGTATTCATTGAAAGTGAGATTCATACTAGGTAAGTTATATGAGTAAGTTAAAAATGCCAGAGATAAATGCAAAGTCTTACAATTTCAAATAGTATTTCATTTTAGCTGCTTAGTTACTTTTCGAATGGTCAGTGACATTCTAGTCACAAAAGCATATTTTTATTTACCTCTTTAAAACCATTGGTAGTATTGAAATACCATTGGTAGTATTGCAAACTACTCCTGGGTCTTTGAAAAGAAGTATGAGACTCCTCAAAGAACTCAAAATAGACCTTCCATTTGATCCCACAATTCCATTACTAGGTACCTACCCAGAAAAAAATATCATTTTATCATAAGGACATTTGCACTAGGTCATTTATCAGAGCTCCAATTACAATTGCTGAGATGTGGAATCAGCCCGAGTGCCCATCAACCCATGAGTGGATTAATAAACTGAGGTAGCTGAGGTAAACTGTAGTGCAATTCATCCATAAAAAATGGAGGCTTACATCTTTCTCATTAGCCTGGTTAAAGTTGGAGAACATTCTCTTCAGTAAAGTATCACAAGCATAGAAAAGCAAGTATCTACTATATTCAATATTAACATGAAGCCAGTAGCTGAAGTAACACAGGCCCACACAAGAGGAAAAACTCAATTTAATTCTAGATGGGAGAGAAGGGAGGGGGGAGGAGACAGGGGAGGACGAAGGCCAATGGTTGTGCTCCCACCTAATGGGCACAATGCAGGGGTAAATGACACACCTCCTGGGTGAGGGCACAACTCTCAGGACCTTACCTACCAAAGGCAAACGTGGTAACCTAATTGTGTAACCTGAAACAATTAATCTGAATTAAAAGATCTGCTTTTAAAAGGAATTCACCTTGCCTTTTGTTTTTCCTTGATAATTTTAGGGGAATAAACTGAAAAGAATTTGTCAAAAGGGAAAATGAAATTTCCCCACCACATAAGTAACACTGTGCTAACCTGGAATGCTCACGAAAATTGCTACAAAGCAGATTAAATCAGTCTGAAGACATCTACTGAGCAGAGAAAAAGTGCCCGGCACTTTCTTGCCTTAAAGCAGTTGCCTTAGACTTGCCCTGACTGCTTTAAGCTCCACCTAGTAAAGAATTGCAATATCAGTAGCATGACATGAGTTGCTTGAAGGCATGTGACGATGGTATTGTACGTGCTTGATTAGTTTCACTGCCAGCAATCAATGGTACAACGTAAATGCTCTGCATCACTCTCTGGGAGATTTAAGGCAACACTAGCTGTGGTGGACAGATGCTAAATTTGCTACGAAAGAAGTGCCTGTGCTGGTCAGGAGCAAGTGCCCTTATATTTAATAGCAACCTCCAATAAACTCACCTAACTCTCCAAGCTGGTGTGGTCTGAGTTGTTCTTTGGTCTTTCAGCTCCATTTCATTATAGGGGAGGTTTTTTAATACTATCCTAGGATTTTCCTAGAACATCGTCATACTGATAACCTACCTGCTTTTTCCCTCAGCAAATTATTTTTTTTCTAATGGTCCTTTAATTCAGTGCCTTTCTTCTTCCTCCTCATCTCCCTTCCCTATCTCCTCTTTCTTCCTCTTCCTTCCAACCAGTAAAGTTTCCTTTTATGCTAGAATATTTTCCATTTGCCCTGACAAATGCACTCTCTGCTCTATTCTGCCCCTGAGAAGGTCTTCTTTATTAACTTTGTCTGTCATCATAGGAGCCCAAACAATATCTCTAAAAAGGAAACCCATTTTATAGTCAAGGAAATGGGACAATGAGCTCATAACCACAAATTGTGCTGATCTTGCCATGGGCCTCATAATCCAAGAACTACTGGATTGATGTGTAACAATGTCACGTCCAACTAAGGACTTAATTAATTCTCTATGTGGAAAACAATCCATAAGGTTAAAGTTTTGTCTTATAGAACATGTTACAGGACATAAATTAGTTCTTGATAAATGTAGCAATTTTGTGTATAAGCAGAATATTAAACAAGGAACCAAAATATGGACATAAGAATAAGCCTTCTTACTATTTCCAAAATAACTCATGGGAAAGATCTTTACTTGCTTTTTTAAAAACCATTGGTTAAGCAGGTTTGGAGTAAGATTTCTTATGGAAGAAGTGAGTTCATCCCAGGCAACAGAGTCATAGTCTGTCAACATTTAAGTTGGGAATTTGGGGCTTCTTATATGGTTGAACCCACAAAGAAGAGGAGGAGATCATATTTGACTGAACTGATTGATTCCACTTGCCAAGGGAAGTTGGGGTCCTGTTACACAATTTGGACTAGGATATCTACATTGGGAAGTCAGAGAAATTACTGGGTTGCCTGTAGGTATTTCCTGTCAAAAAGTCTTGGTCAACGGAAACTAGGAATACAATAAAGACAGGACCAGCACGGGTTCATCATTCAGGATCACCCCAGCAGTTAAAGAGCTCCATTCATCTGAGGTGCTGACAGAGGTACAATAGCATGAAGTGAGTGGTAGAGAACAGAGGCCAAAATATCAAGCTAAGCTTCATGAAAAGCATCAGAAATAAGAACTGCATAGGAGGGGCTTGAACAAGATAGATGAATAGAAATCTCTAACGATCGTGTCGCCACACAAACACAAATTCAACAACTATCCATGTAAGCAGGGACCTTCAGAAAAACCAAAAATAGGTTGAGTACTCAAACTACCTGTTTTTAACATTATCTCAAGGAAAGAAGCCCTGAAGTGGGAAGAAAAGCCAATTTTGCATTGCCTGTGGCACCCCCACCACATCCCTGGGAAAGGGTGAGCCAGCACCCTGAAGAGAGAGAGAATTTGTGTGCCCAGGGGAGGGACAGTGAAATGATTGTGGGACTTTGCATCAAAACCCAAGGATGCCATGGCACAAGGGAATACAGCACAAGACAGAATTCTGCCAGTGCCCTTGGACAGAGCATTTAGACCAGTCTAACCAGAGAGAAATCCTCTGTCCTGAAACTCAAGTTACAGATAACCTGATCACCGACTGAAAAAAGCAACCTTGGGACTAAACTAAATTTGTAAGGCAGTCTTTCCATTAAAGACAGAAGTCCATGGGCAATTCCTATGGCTGTACAGGCTTTGAGCTAGTGGATTTGGGGTGCAGGTGACACAGTGAGATGCCAGCAGTATCAGCCAAGCCAGAGCCTGTGTCAGTCCCTCTTCTAACTCCACACAGTGAGGCTCAGGGAGAGTTTTCCTCTTCAGCAAAGAAAAGGGACAAGTTCAGATGTCATCGTTTTGCAACTTGAGTAAAATCTCAGCCACAGAAAAATTAGGTGCCAAGCCCCTGAGTTTTCTGGAAAGAATTTCTGCACATATATATGGCTTCAATCACAATGAGGTAAGTTCCTCTGTACACATATTGTTGAGCGTTTTCATCATGAGTTATGTTAAATTTTATCAAATGCTTTTCAGCATCAATTGGAAATAATCCTATAGGAAATGATCATTTCTTTTGTTATGTTGATATGATGTATCATGTGAATTCATTTGCATATGTTAAACCCTCCTTATATCCCTGGGATAAATTCCACTTGATTATGATGAGTAATCTTCTTAATGTGTTGTTGAATATGGTTTTCTAATATTTTGTTGAATATTATTGCATCCGTTTCATCAGAGTTATTGGCTTATAATTTTCTTTTTTGTTGTCTTTGTCTGTTTTAGATATTGGGGTGACATAGGCCTTATTTTCCCTAAGCGAGAAGAAAACATGCTTCCCTGAAGGGAAGGATCCAGTCTTGGTAGAATTCACTACTTATTGACCAAAGAGCCCTTGGAATCTGAATAAAGATCATAGATAACCAGGCAACACTCATTATGGGCTTTGAGTGAGAGTGGGCTGGCTCCAGGTTTGATCTGGTACAGTTCCACCTACACTGATCATGGAGAAAGTGGTGACATCACTCTTTCCCCACCTCCAGGAGCCCAGCACAGACAGTGAGGGAATACAGTGAGAAACTTTGCCTGATATACCAGAGAATTCTCCCATACCTTACCCTTGTTCACCACGGCGGTACCACCAGGCATCACAAAAAAGTCACAGCATTACTGGGCTTGGGGCACCTCTAGTGCTGATATGAATGCAGTGACCAAAGACTGCTCAATTTCCTTTGAGTATCTGGAAAGACTTTTTAAGAAGGACAGTTCAAACAATCCCAGATTGCAAAGATTGAAATAAATATCTAACTTTTCAATGCTCAGGCATGGACAAACATCCACAAGCATTAAGAAAAACCAGGAAGACATAACATCAACAAACAAACTAAATAAGGTGCCAGTGACCACTCCTGGAATAATGGAGATAGGAAAACTTTTAGAAAGAATTTAAAATAGCACTCCCCAAGAAGCTCAATGCAGAGAAGTAATTCACAAGCTTACAAGAGAAATTTGACAAAGAGATTGAAATAATAATAAGAAAAGCAAGCAGAAATTTCAGAGCTTAAGAATTCAGTTGATGAACAGAAGAATGTTTCAAGAGTCTCTCAACAGCAGAATTGACCAAAGAGAATAATTTGTGAGCTTGAGACAGGCTATTTGAAAATACACAGCCAGAAAAGAAGGACAAAATATATGCCCACAAAATTCAGGAAATAGCTGCTACAGAGAAAATCTAAGAATTGCTGGTCTCAAAGTGAAGGTAAAGATAGAAATAGGATTGGTTATTTAAGGAAATAATATCTGAGAACTGGCCTGGAACGGTGGCTCATGCCTGTAATTCTAGAACTCTGGGAGGCTGAGGAGGGCAGGATGCTTAAGCTCATGAGTTCAAGATCAGCCTAAGCAAGAGCAAGACTCTTTCTCCACTAAAAATGAAAAACTGAGTCAGAATTATTTGCTGTGAGTTATGATGCCATGGAACTCTATCTACGGTGACAGAGTAAAACTCTGTCTCAAAAAAAAAAAAATCAGAGAACTTTCTAAACTTAGAGAAAGATATCAATATAAAATAACATGTAAAGGAGCTCTGACACATCTGAGAGCAGACTTTTCAAGGTAATTGCTGAGAGCCAGAAGAGAGTGACATGAGATATTTCAAGTGCTAAAGGGGGAAAAAATAAAATCTTAACACTGGAGTATTAGATTCTATAAACAAATCCTTCAAACATGAAGGAGAAACAAATACTTTTTCAGACAAACAAAACCTGAGGGATTTGATAAACACCAGACTTGTCCTATAAGAAATGCTAGTAGGATGTCTTTGGCCTAAAAGAAAAAGATGTGAATGAACAATAAGAAAACAGTGAAAGTACACAATTAACTGGTAACAGTAGGTACACATACTTTGTAATAATTGGATTGTGAAAAATACTATATCTTGAGTAAGAAGAATAGAGGACAAACCTATCTAAAGTGACTATGACAACTTTTTGAAAATACATAGTATAAAAACAAAAACTCAAAAAGCGGGCTGGGATATTGTTAAAGGCTGGAATTTCCATTTGATTTCTCTTTGCTTGTTTAATTGTTTGTAAGCAGCCTTGTTATATATTTAAAATAATTGATTATGAAATGGTTTTTGCAAGCTTCATAGTTACCTCAAATCAAAAAACCTAGAACAGATACACAAAAATAAAAATCAAGAAATTAAAAAACACTACCAGAGAAACTCACTTGCAATAAAGGAAGTGAAGGAAAAGAAGGAAAAAAGAAACAAAAACTACAAAACAGCCAGAAATCAAATAATAATATGGCAATAATGGGTCCTTACCTATCAATAGCGACATTGAATGTGAATAGGCTAACCTCTCTAATCAAAAGGCATAGAGTGATTAATATATAAAAACAAAATGAAAGGCAACCATATATTGTCCGCAAGAAACACAGTTCACCTAAAATGACACAGATAGACTGAAAATAAATTGATAGAAAATTATATTCCATGAAAAAAAAAACAGCTGGAGTAGCTATACTTCTATCAGACAAACATTAGTCTTATAAACTATAAACTTATAAACTATAGACCAAATGACCTTGAAAGATATTTACAAAATGTTTCATCCAACACCTGGGAAATTCACATTCTCTCTGCAGCTTATGTATGTTTTCAAGGATAGACCATATGTTAAGCCTCAGTAAAAGTCTTTAAAAATTCAAAAGAATTGAAATCACACTATATACTTTATTCGATGGCAATGGAATAAAACAAGAAATGAATGACAAGAGAAACATTGCAAAATATACAGACACATGGAAATTAGACAATATGTGTCTGAATACCAGTGAGTCAATAAAGATATTAAGAAGAAAATTATGAACTCTCCAAACAAATGAAAATTAAAACACAACATATCAAAACTTATGAGCTAAAGAAAAAGCCGTGCCCAGAGGGAATGTTGGGTGGCGCCTGTGGCTCCAACAGGTAGGACGCCGGCCCCATATGCCGGAGGTGGCAGGTTCAAACCCAGCCCCGGCCAATACCTGTAAAAATACAAAAAAAAATAAATAAAAAATAAAAATAAAATAAAGAGGGAACGTTTACGGCAATAAACACTTACATCAAAACAATAGAAAAGCTTCAAGTAAACAACCCTATGATCTATTTCAAAGAACAAGAAAAATACAAACAAACAAAACTCATAATTAGTAGAATTCAGAAGTAGAATATAGGTGAGAGCAGAAATGAATGAAATTAAAACCTAAAAAATTTAAAAGTTGTTTTTTTAAAGGTAAAATTGACATACTTTTCAACTGACTAACTAAGAATGAAAGAGAGAAGATCCAATTAAACAAAATCAAAAGTGAGCAAGGAGTCATTACAACTGATAGTGCAGAAATCCAGGTGATCAGTAGAGATTACTATGAGCAACTTATAGGCCAATATATTAGAAAACCTAGAAGAAATGAATAAAGTCCTAGACATATACAACCTACCAAGACTGAATCAAAAAGAAATCTAAAACCTGAATAAATTGATAATAAGTAATGAGATAGAAACAGTAATAAAATATCTCCCATCAAACAAAGGCCCAGGACCTGATGGCTATACTGCTAAATTCTACCAAGCATTCAAAGATGAGCTAACATCAAACCTACTTAATTTATTTTAAAATATCTAGGAAGTGATACTCCTAAACTCATTCTGAAAGCCCTATATGACCCTGATATCAAAACCAGACAAAGACATAACAAGAACAGAAAATTATAGGCCAATATCTCTGATGAACATAGATGCAAAAATATTCAACAAAATACTAGCAAGCTGAATTCGACAACACATTAAAAAGATTATTCATCATGGCTGCAGGCAAGTCAGAAAGGCATATTTGCATTTTTGGTATTATAAAGGGAGTCAAATAACCCAGCTCTGTGTTTATACCCCACAATCTATCCCCTGGAAGATGAGCCCCTAAGAATGCTGGGAGCCACATGAAATTTAGTCACATACCTGCACAATCCACCACCAATTTATTATAAAATGAGTTTTCTGTGAAATGATAATTTGCTTTTTGTTCTTGAAGTTTCTGAAAAAAATTAAATGAGAACATTTGGGAAATATCCTCAAATCTATCTGCAAATATATTTATGCTCATTGATTTGCATATGTTAACCCATTCTTGTATCCCTGGGATGAATTCCACTTGATCATGATGAATAATCTTAATTCATCATGATCATTCATTCATTTATTACTGTTTCTATCTCATGAATAATCTTAATTCATCATGATCAAGTGGAATTCATCCCAGGGGTACAAGAATGGCTCAACATAATGCAAATCAATCCATGCAATACATCATATCAACAAAACAAAGGACAAATGATCCTGTGGTTATAGAATCATTTCAATCAATGCTGAAAAAGCATTGAAAAAATTTCAACATCCTTTCATGCTAAAAACTCTCAATAAGCTGTGTACAGAAGGAACTTAAATCACTCTGATAAAAGCTATATATGACAGACCCACAGTGGGTAATAACCCAATAGGTAAAATATCAGATAATCTGATTAAAAATGTGCAAAGGATCTCAGGACACATTCCTCAAAAGAAGATATACAGGTAGGGTGGTGCCTGTGGCTCAAAGGAGTAGGGTGCCATCCTCATATGCTGGAGGTGGCAGGTTCAAACCCAGCCATGGCAAAAAACCACACACACACACAAAAGAAGACATACAGATAACCAAGAAGTATAGTAAATATGCTCAACATCACTAGTCATCAGAGAAATGCAAATTAAAACTGCAGTGAGATATCTTATCTCATTTAAAAAATGGTCTTTTTCCAAAAAGGGACAGGTAATAATGACTGCTTGATGAAGATGTGTAGAAAGGCGATCCTCACTCACAGTTGGTTCGTCGGAATGTACACTAGTGTAACCACTATAAAGAACAATAGGGAGGTTCCTCACAAAACTAGAAGAAGAACTACCATATGACCCAGCAATCCTACTGCTAAGTGTATATCCAAAGAAGGAGAAATCAGTATATAAAAAAGGATATCTGCACTTTCGTGTTTATTGCAGCACTATTCACAATAACCAAGATTTGGAATCAACCAGATGTCCTTAAAAAGATAAATGTATTAAGACTTTGTGGTACAGAAACAATGGTACAGGCAGAATGGGGACTGAAGACCCCATTCTTGGCAAGAGAAAACACCCCCAGAAAAAAGGGAAAAATAAAAAAGTAAGTTGAGTGAGACAAAACAAAGAAAAGTCATTTAGTTTACCTTAAACTAGCCACTGCTAAATTTCTTATCTGAGCAAGTTCTACTTTTCCTAGAGCTCTGGCCTATTGGGGATACAGTTTAGTTTAGATACTGTTGAGTCTGTAAACACTCTGAAGAATAATGGCCACAGAAGATTCTATGGTAAGGCCTGGAAAGACACATTAACTAGGCTGTATCCTGCCTTGTAAACACTCAAAGCAAATACCCATTGTGGAGGTTTGTATTTGACTGGGGCAGAGATCAAGGGAACAGCATGAGCCCTGAAATATGAGTAGGAGGGCTTATACCCCTTTTCACAGAGGAAGACTCTCTGTGGTGCTAATGAGAGGAAAATTACTCTCTCCCACCAATTCTTCAAAGGAGATTGATGCCAGTGGTGTATTACTCCACAGTGAACTAGTGGAGTTTGACACCTCCCTAGGAATCTATATGTGATACCTCAGACAGAAGGCTGCCCCACACAAGGCTTAGGCTACAGATTTCTCAAGACTGCTCAGATCCTTAAAGTTAATGATTACAGAAACAATAGGAGCTGATATGCTTGCTCATAGAAACTGCTGACACCTTTGCTCCCCTCCTCAACTTACCCTTTGGGCTATTGAGCAAATGGCCTTCAATAAAAGCTGAGTGGAAATGACACTCGGGGCCACCATTAGAACCTCACAGCTGGGCAGTGGTCCTCTGAGTTTCCCCTTTGAAAATTCTATTCTAGGCATCTTGTTCTCTTTCTTTCTCGCCATTTCTAACTTTATATTTCTTTAGTTGGGTGCCACCAGATTCACATGTCTTAATGCACCCTACCCCTGGGGCAAGACCTTGCCACAATGAAATATTATACAACCATAAAACGAATGAAATCTTGCCATTTACAATAACATGGATGGAATTGGAGAACATTATGTTAAATGAAATAAGCGAGGCACAGAAATACAAATCTCAAATGGTCTCACTCATGTATGGGAGCTAAATACCACATATTAAAACAATTGATCTCATGGAGACAAAGTAGAATGATGGTGACTAGAGGCTGGGAAGGGTAAGCGGAGAGGGTGGAATAAAGTGGGGGATCAGTAATTCGTGCAAAGATACAGCTAGAAGAGAGAATGAACAATGTTGATAGAGTAACAAGAGATTATACTCAATAATAAGGTAGGATATGCTTTAGAGTAACTAAAAATAGGGAATTGGAAGTTTCCTAACAAAAAGAAATGATAAATGCCTGAGGTAATGGCAACTACCCTTGGATTAATTCACATTGTATGTCTATATCAACACCTCACATTTTTGATACAACTATTTTGAACCCATGATAATTAGTAACATAAAAATAAGAACTACAGCAGAACTACAGCAGAGAAATGTTAATTATCTTCTTTTTCATTCTCTCCCCTCAATTTTCTGCCTTATCTAATAGCCCTGGGGCAAGCTTCTGTTTTATTTCCAGTGGAAAGATCACTGAATTACTGTCCACACAGCTGATGAGAATTTGTGAGTGGTCCCGGTGGAGGACACACAACACTTTTTCAAGAAGAACAGTGCAAGAGTGAATGCATGAATGCAGAACAGTGAGCTCTGCTGGCGACTTCTCATCTTTCCATCCAGATCTGTATTCTGCCATTCCCTACCATGCCCGGTGTTCTTAGAGGCTGGCCAGCCTAAAAGACTTCGGGAACATTCTCACCCTTTTGCTACAAGTTGGGTTCGGTTAATGAGAATCACCAGCAGGTAGAGGAAGATAGATAAGTGAGATGAGGCATTTTTATTTTCTTGTTTCCTCCCTGTGGGTTGATTACATCTCTCTACCAAAGGCCACACAAGCTCGCTTTCATCAGTTATTCTGCTGGTTTCTAGTAAACTTCTTGCCAATTTAATGCCTCTTACAGCCTTGGAGTGTAACAGTTCCCCATTTTTTACTAGCATCAGGGATTACTCCTTGCACTTAAACCAAATGTTTAGAAGTAACCACCCTTTATTAAACTTTCCTCAATTACCCTCTCTTTCTGTCAAAGAAACTGACCAATGCAGAGTTAACATTTCTAAATTGTGTCCATAGTTAAATCACTTTTATCAAATATTCCTTTTCTTAAAATATATTATAGTGAATAATCCTTTTTCAGTGTACTGTTAAAATGGGAGCAAAGTTACATTACAAAAAATATGTAAGTAAACCCTTGAGAGTATTAAAAATTAAACAGTTTCCTTCCAATTCATAATTGCTAAGTCATGGAAGAAGCCCAAGTGTCCATCGACCCACGAATGGATTAATACATTGTAGTATATATACATCAGGGAATATTATGCAGCCACAAAGAAAGATGGAGACTTTACCTCTTTCATGTTTACATGGATGGAGCTGGAACATATTCTTCTTAGCAAAGTATCTCAAGAATGGGAGAAAAAAGTATCCAATGTACTCAGACCTACTATGAAACTAATTTATAGATTTCATATGAAAGCTATAACCCAATTATAGCACAAGAATATGGGGAAAGGGGCAAGGAATGGGAGGTGAAGGGGAGAATGGGGGAGAGAGGGTAATTGGTGGGACCACACCTATGGTGCATCTTAGATGAAACTTATTAAATGCAGAATATAAATGTCTGAGCACAATAACTAAGAAAATGCCATGAAAGCTATACTAACCAGTTCAATGAAAATATTTCAAATTGTATATGAAACCAGCACATTGTACCCCATGATTGCATTAATGTACACAGCTATGATTTAATAAAAAAAGAAAAAAAATGAACATTAAAATATATATATATAATAGTGAATAATCCTTTTTCAGTATACTGTTAAAATGGGAGCAAAGATACATTACAAAAAATACATAAGTAAATCCATGAAAGTGCTAAAAATTAAAAAGTTTCCTCCAAAGTCAAAAAAATTCTAAGAAAATTTTAGAAGACAGTAGTAACATAGATCTTCTTACTGTCTTCCTGCTGATCTAGGTTACATAAGGAAAACCTAGATTAGAGAAACAACGTCTTAATATACATATGTATGGATGGATAAAGGTTATAGGTGATTGGAATTGTTTTCATTGCTAAAAATTGAATTAGTTAGATTTAAATATGGAGTTTCCAGGTACAGAGAGCTTATGGTGACCTTGATAGAACTTAAGTTTAGCTCCATTTGCAAAGCTACCAAGTCATTCAGTCTCCACTCCCTCCTCAGCGTATGCAAAGCAGCTAACCATGGGCATTTTTCTAGCCCAAGATTTCACCTCTAATCTGAGAAGAAGATTCTCCTGGATGGTACCACAGAGGCAGTTATAGTGGTTGAGAAAAGAAGCAGAAAACAACAGGGGATGGCTCTAAATCTCCTCAGTGGAGCTGAGTATTGGTGATAAGGAATGAGAAGCAATTTTGTCTAGGACAAAATCAATCAAAGTTTGCCATTCTCAAGGTAAACTCCATCTCTATGGTCATTGCTAGCCGGCCTGCTATGCAGCCTTATAATCCAAATTAGGGGACCTTACCTGGTAATTGAACTGGCTTACACAGGAAGGGGGTCTTTAGGGCAACAGACCTATAAAACTGCAAAGCAAGACTTCTTAGCAAAAAGATTAATCAGGATAGCAGCTAATTAATAAAAATGAATGGTACATTGACATTCACAAGTTATAAAATCTCAACAGAGAAAATCAAATATTCACAGAAGAAATATAGATAATATGAAAATGAAATATATTTTTTAAATGTATGTTAGTAATTTCAGAGAAATTTGGGTGATAGTGCATGCTTAAAATAAAAAAAAGCTTCCATGAAAAAAAATATTAAAGAACAAAAAAGAATTCTTAGAAATGAAAGCTATGATTGCCAAAGTTAACATTAATAAAAAAGAATACAGAAGAATACTTAATAAAATGGGCAATTTTTAATTAATAATCTAGAAACTAAAGATAAGAAAATCTTCTAAAATAAAATTTAAAAAACTAAGAAAAAGAAAATATTAAGAAATTCAAGTGCCAGTTATAAGAAGGTAGAACATACCATCTACTGGTGAACCAGAAAGAAAAAAAGACAACTGGTGGGTATAAAATGTCAAAGAAATAACAGAAAGCAATTGCTAAGAAAAAGAAAAATTGAAATTGATTCCATAGACTATAGAAAAGAAAGTAAAGTTACACAGAGAGAGAATTGAGAAATTTCAGAATTCCAAATGCCAAAAGAAAATCATAAAATTTCTTCCAAGTAGAATTGCTAGATCTAAGTCTCTTTTTAGTTCTCTGAGTTATCTCCATGCTACTTTCCATAAAGGTTATACTAGCTAGCAGTCCCACCAACAGTGAAGAAGTTATTTCTTTCCCTCCATATCCATGCTAGCACTTGTTTGAAGGCGTCAACAGCATCCAGGTTGATATAAAAGATGTAAAGTCTTCATCTTTTTAAATGGCTGAAGAGTATTTTCTAGTATACATATACTTGTTAATACATTAACACAGCTTGTTAATCCATTATTGGGTTGGTGGGCATTTAGGTTGTTTCCACATTTTGGAGATTATAATATGAAGCCAGTAGATGAATTCTACATGCCCATGTAAGAGAAAAAGTCAAATCAATTCAAGGTAGGGGGCAGGGGAATGAGGGAGCAGGAAGAGGGAGAGGGAGGGGAGAGATGGATGGTTGTGCTTCCACTTAATAAGCAAAATGTTAGGGTGTATGCTACACCTCTTGGGGTCAGGACCAATTATAAGAGGGATTTTACCTTGCAAATGCAAACAGCATAACTTAAATATTTGTTCCCTCAATTAATGTGAATCAATAAGCAAAAAAAAAGAATACAACTCTTTCGAGCAACTGATTGAGTAAAAGAAAAATATCCATTTTCCAGTGAATTCAAACACATTGAGACAAACTGAGCACGAAGCTATACTAGAATGTTCCCTACATATTATTTATAGTAGAACCTCTATAATTGTCCACCTCTCTACATTGACCACCTCCTCAAATTGACCTAATTTTCACAGAACAGACATGCAACACATGTATGTATTAGTACCGTGGGCCTCGATCCTTATGTTGACCATCTTCATATATTTACCAGTTTGTTGTAGTCACTTGGGTGGTCTACAGAAATTTCCACTGTAATTGAATTCTCACAATATCCTTGACGCAAGCATGAAAATCATATGGCAACAAATGTGCAAATGATGAAATAGACAAATGAGACATTTAAAAACCTTGCCTAAAGTCTCTCAGATATTAGTGAAGGATGTAGGATCTAGTCCTCAAGGGCAAAATGGACAAATTGTGTAATGGTGAGATTACTGCCATTAAATTAAAATTTAATTTGGATACACATTTATCAGAATATCAAAAGGATTCCTTATGCAAGAGGATAGTTGGATTCAAAAATTATTTATTCATTTTACAAATATTGATAGCAATTTTGCTGATATCATGAATCAGGCAACATATTCAAAATACAAGGGAAAGGAAAACATCTCAGGATTCAAGAAGCATACCAAATTAGTAGATTTGTAATCAAAGACAGACGCTTGCTTGAACTCAACTTTCTCTATTATTACCTTTCTTTCCTGTCCATTACTGCTTCGGAGATTTTTGAGCTTTTTATCACACTACATCAGCCTTCCAGATACCTCCACGAAAACACCTACAGCTTCATTCTTGATCAAAGACACAGATTTTAATTGTTTGGACCCTTAAGCATAAATCATTATGGATGAGATTACTGAAGTTTTCAGTACTGTACAGTGATTCTTCCAGAGCCTCCTAATTCCATGGAACATTGTGAAAAGGTCCACCTAGAAGAAGCAATGGACTTGCAGGAAATTCAGAAGAATATTAAGATGAAAAGAGAAAGAAATCCTCGTAAGTTATATGTTAAACTATGATTTTCAAAGGGAGAAGAAATTAAAAACAATCATTTATCACAACAATTACAAACTCAACCAGGAACCCACCCAGGAGATTTCACCATGTGATCTTTGAGAAGACTTGAAGTTCTGGTTCTGTAATACATTGTTGAGGTAATTAAAAATTAATGAAAATTGTATGACTCAACTTTGTCCAGTAATATTAGCTGGTGAAAAGAAATGACATGGATTATATTGTAGACACAATAATTCCCAGAAGAGACATGCTTGCAAATAGTTACTCTTTCAGTTAATTAATTTCTTTGAATCATGGGATTTAGGGGACTCAGTA
This sequence comes from Perodicticus potto, assembly GCA_963574655.1. NCBI lineage: Eukaryota > Metazoa > Chordata > Mammalia > Primates > Lorisidae > Perodicticus > Perodicticus potto. Next base: position 124,380 of record CAUYRH010078803.1, read on the forward strand.
AGCATGAACAGGAAAAACACCTTAGGTCAGTAAATTATTAACCACAGTGTAGGGCTAGGAATGACAATTTTAAACAATGTTTTATGCTTCATTAATCTGTTAAATTTTCTATCAGCATAGGCTTAGTAACCCATTGAAAACCATGATCACATTCTGGAAATTCAGACTATAAATACTAAAGATATAATCTTTCATATATTCCTTTAAAAAGAGTAAATGTAACATTTATTTTTAAAATAAATTAAATGTAACATAGCAGAAAGTAAACCCACTTGAATAATAGAGGGTATACAGTTTAATTTTTTTTTATAAACTATTTTCTTATTTCAGTTGATTGTTACTATTGTCTTTTGTTCAGTATGAAATTTTTCTTTCACAAGTTAATTGCCTTACATAAATGACTATGTTAAAAATTGAATGATAGAGTATTTCAAAAATTAGCATATAATCATATATATACACACATATATATATATGTATGTATATTATATATGTATTTCTTCTCTAATTTTACAGGAGAAATTTTCTGAGAAACAACAGTATTTCTTTCACTAAAGCATGTAATAATAATGGCTCACTGAGCTTCCTTTAAAAAAAATGGAATATTTCTTTAGCCAGACATTTCACATATATCATCCCATTTAAATCTATAAGCTAGATAATACTATTACTTTGTTATTCTCACATTAGCAAGTCAGAATCTAAGGCTTCAGACACTTTTCACTTTTTAAGGCCACACAGCTGTTAAAAGATAGACCAGAATTCCATCCCAGGCAGTCAGAATTCGGAATCTGATCTTTGAAACACCATACATTACTGAGGTATATTCTTACACCACACCAAACAGTGGCAACTGTGATGTAACAAAACCATCTGCAGAGACTTGCATTTTACTAAAAATCAGTAAATAAATACACACACATTCATAGATAGTGACATACACACATACATACATACACATAGGAAAAAAGACTGAGCCCAAAATAGTAACCATTATTATAATTGGATGGTGGAATCATAAGTAACTGTTTTTATTCTGCTCCTTATTCTTTTCTATAAGTTTTCAACTTTTCTACAATAAATATTTACTATTTTATAAACTAGCTCACATAGATTGATGTCATTACCATTCTATCCCTATAATATTAATAATAAACTTTGGATACACTCTTATGATGATGTCCACAGATGATTACAATAGTAAATGAAAACATTTTATCTTTGATCCAGTAAGTCTAAATCGAATGACTTTTTTTTGTGATGTTATTAGGAAATAATCTGGTCTGAAAATATCTTTCCTGTCAGTTGTGTACTTGTTCTAGATGTTATGAAACTACAGCTTGGACTACTATTTCATTAGACTTCAAACAGACATTCCTGAACTGTATACAGTTTTCTTGAGATTTAATAAAGTAGTTAGCCTACTCCCTCACAGAATAAACACAAAATATCAGGTAAGTATATCTCTGTACATCAAAAAAAGCCAATCCAAAATATTGAGAATTTATTCTTGGAAAATGACATTTTTATTTTTGCCTTCGCAATTGTTTTGATTCAACCAAAGTTCTCTTAATGGAATTCTGTTTTACTGATTTTCCCACCCCTCTGGTCTCCCTATAAAATTCCAGGCACTATTTTGTCTCACACTGTTCCCCTCTTCATTTGAGTTGTAGCTCCCAAGGCAAAAACTTCTTGTTCTGTTCAGGCTTGTTATTGTAATCATATACATTATGCACGGACTGATTAAATATAAAAAGTTTTCATTTCAATGTAAAAAAGATTGAATAATTTATAAAAACCAGATAAAAATGTGTTTCTAAAATAATGTCAGTGTTAGGTAGTAAAAGACAAGTCCATAACTTGTAGAAAAAATCAAAACCTAGAAGGATGCAGCATTTAAATGTTTGCCAATGTTCCTAATTCTTATTCTACTTTTACAAAATGTCAAATAATGTCTTCAATGAACATAAATATCTATTTTAATGATGATAACATATTTTAAATACCATATATATGAAATTTGTGACCTAAAATTTATAGGTATTATATTAAAATACTTAGCACTCTATATTTCACACACAGAAATATTCCAAGTATATATGAAATCTATTCTCATAAACTTTTTTTTTTTTTTTTTTGGCAGGCAGCATGCTTATTTTAAAGCATTAATTTTGGGTTATATCAGAAAAATAAATGTTAGTATCATATGACATGTAAATAATTACAGTGAAAATGGATATAGAATAATTATGACATAATGAAATTTAACTCAGTTAAAATACATTTAAATAAATAATACACATGACTTACGTAATATTAATTACATCTATTTTACAAATTTCCTTTAATGTTTTAATCACTTCCAAATATGTCACGTGAGTTTTATAACTTAATACTGAAAAAAATTTCCTATGCTATTACTGCGAATATTATTTTGAGAAATCATAGAATATCATGAAAGATACCTTATGAACCTATGTATCAAAGAGCTTTTTAAAAATAGTATGCTGAAATATTAAATTTAAATGAACCCTGATCATTTGGATTTAAAACGGATATCCAATCCATATGAGTTCAACATATTAGGGATAGTTTTAAGAAAAATTTACTTGAATTCAATATGATTTTCATTATTTTGAAATTCGTTATAACTTTCAAAAAACATTTAGATTGATCGATTATCGAAATAATATGAAACCAATAGACTAACAAATACAGGCCCACAGAAAAGAACAGCACAATTAAACTCAAGTCGCGGGGAGGGGAGGAGGAAGGAAGGAGAGGGGAGGGGGTTAGGGTGCTCTCACCTCACAGGCGCACCTCCTGGGTCAGGGGCACAGCTACAGCTTGCACCTTATCTAACAAATGCAAATGATGTAAACGAATCGTCTGTACACTCACATTCATCTGAAATAGATATTTTATATATAATTGACTTTCACCCATTAATGACATTTTGACAGAAATAGATATATTATATATAATTGACTTTCACCCATTAATGACATTTTGACACTTAAAATGTTCAGTAGAGTTTAGCATACCCTATGCTTGGCTCCCATGTCAAATTCTAAACAGATCCCATTCAATTCAAAAGTCACCTTTAGGTTTTCAATATTTTGTTTGTTTGTTTGTTTGAGACAGAGTCTCACTTTGTTGCCCCTGGTAGAATGCCATGGTGCAACAGCTCACAGCAACCTCAAACTCTTGGGCTGAAGTGATTCTCTTGCCTCAGCCTCCCAAGTACCCAGGATTACAGGCGCTGGCCACAATGTCCGGCTTTGTTGTTGTTGTTGTTGTAGTTGTCATTGTTATTTAGCTGGCCCAGGTTGGGTTCAAACCCACCAGCCTCAGTGTATGTGGCTGGCACCGTAACCACTGTACTACAGGTGCCGAGCCTTGCAATGCCTTTTAAATGAAACAGTTATGACACATCTTAGTGATTCTCAAAAGTTATTAATTACATGTGATTCAGTTTTTACTCTTCTTTAAACAGTATTTTCTAAAGCGAAAGTTCCTCCTTGGGAATGGCATCCAGATCAGCATGTAGGCAAATTAAGATAGAGATAGGGTAGTTATTTTTTCACAGTCCCTACCCTGAAAATAAACTCAAGAGTAAATAGCGATCCTCCTCCACAGTGTAAAGGCAAATATTGTAGGGAGGTTAGTTACATACAGGAACTCCTGCTGTGAGTAGTGAAATGAGCACAAATACGTCTCCTGGGCTACTTCAAATGGATCTTGAAAGATTAGATTGAGAAAAAAAAAATAGATGAAAGACTTTTGGGGAAAATTATGTAAATCTACATAGAGTTAAGAAAGGGATGATCAAAACAAAAGAGCACGTCTGTACCAATGCTGGAAGAGAGTGCTAAACAGGGAAGAGCTATGGCCCATGTGATAGGCTGCATTCACGCCATAAACCGAAAGCCCTTTATATAGAGTATGTGAGCTCTGAGATGCCAAAGAATGCATTAAGATAGCTTGGCTCAAATTGGGGCATCTGTAAATGTCAGCACATTTATCATGTTGTTTACAGGCCATACTACTTAAAACCACAGAAGAGGGTTTATCTCCTTTTGGAGTTGTGTTTGGGCTCAGCAATTCCCGGTAATTGTTGCTCCATGTTTCAAATTACCACCATTTTTACTCCATCTTAATCAATATATGATGCTCTTTGGTCTCACTCATGAAAAATAATTTAAATTAAATTTATCAATGATTTATAAAATGTGAAGTCACTAATTTATTGATGATTTTTATCATTAAAGAATAATTTGGGCAAAAGGGCAATGTATAGAATACAATTTGGCTTTGAGAGAGGTATAAAAATAAGCTACCTGTTAAAGAAAATTCAATATTTTATTAGAACCATGACAAAATAAATAAATAAATCTATGGTTGTAAGGACAAAATGGAAAGAAAATACATGCGTATTTGCCAATTTTGTAGGAAAGTTGCCAATTATAATATGTCACAGGGGGCTGCACAAAAGACTTCTATACTACTTACTCCAATCACATTATTGTGGTGAGTAGATAACTTCATATTGGTAAAACTGAAGTTTCTTTAGGCATTTAAGTCTTTGCTCAGGTCATTAAAATTAAAAACTATCAACATAAATCCTCATTTTATACTAATTATGATTCTTATTTAATAGATGTGATGTAATTTTTCATCTACTTTCCAGGTTACAGGCTTGTCTACAAGCCAACTGTGGGGAATGTGTGTGGTTCCACCTAAATACAAACCTTAAAGGTAATAACATAAAGGAATCTCTCTTAATTACCCATGAATACTTTTTGTTCTTCTAGGAATAATTTAGAGTAGATATTAATTGACTTGTCAATTACCTTGAATAAGCAAATTAAAATCTCTCTCGGGGCCCATTTTTCATTCAGTAAAGCGTATATCACAAGTTGTCAAAAGAAAGAAAAATAATTAAGAAAATTAGAATTTATTTGTGAGGCAAGACCACATACATGTATGACAATCAGTTTGGCATCATCTATGATTTATAATAATTATGAAATGAGACTAAGAGGATGAAAACAACTATGGTGAGATATGGAAGCATCACCTCACCAGGCCTTTTCACATAGATGGGAAGCTATATCATAGAGTGACTTGTGCAAACCAAAATTAGTGATAAAGAGGAAAGACAGCAGAGTGCTTCTTTATGAACGGATATGTATGAACACTGTCACATTGTTAGTTTAGGGAGGCATCCGTGTATCTCAGTCAAAATTTGTTTTTCCTTAGTTTCATAACAAACTCTACATGCTGTTTGGCAAAGAGTAGCCATACAGTAAATATTTGCTGAATGAAATACATGTTTAATAGCAAACAATATATACTCGTTGGGGTATTTTGCATTCAGATTTTTGATGTAGCAAACTGCACATACTGAGCTAAGTAAGTCACTTCCTACAAAACTTAGCTTAGTCTCAATTAATTTGCCATAGTACGGGCCTAATCACACACTGATTCCTCTTACGTGTGGTGTTCTCTTCCTCTTAAACCATGACAATCAGATCAATATTATTGAAATCAGCCTCTTTCATTGTTTACTTCAGTTCTAGAGTTGTTAGATAAAATAGGAGGAATGTAGTTAAATTCAGATACCAGATAAACAACAAATACTTTTTTAGTATGTCTCATGCAATACTCAGGATACAATTTAGTTGTTGGAAATTAACTTTTACCAAAGATTTACTCACTGCTAATCTGAAATTCTAATGTAACTAGGTGTCTTTTGTTTTTACTTGCTAAATCTGGTAATCCTATTTAGGCTATGCCCATAAACTTCTTTGAGACTAACAGAACCCATGAGACATTTGCTGGCTCTGTATTTTACTGAAGCAAGTCTAGAAAGTGGAGTTTCGTGACTGGTTCCACTTTTCTCGTGTGGAACTGTAAACATACTTTTACAATATTAATGTAAAGCTAAAGATTTTTAGAACAAAACAGTAGTTTTCATGTTGTCTCTTTTGCTGTCAAATCATCTCACCATGTATTCAAAATGGCAATGGATGACTTCTCAAATCTCCTAGCAAGACATAAACCATTTTTAATCTCAAGATCAGACTGAGAAAAAGGGGGGGAAATGTGTAAACGCCATAGGTGAGAAAGAAGAAAGATGAGGGTGGGATTAATTTAAATAAACTTGTCACAGGATCAATGCAACAAACTCTATATAGTGGTATTTTTCAGAACTTAGAACTGAGACCCCTTTCACTAAAGAGCAGGTGTTCTGGGCTACTGCGTGAAACATTTTTGAAAGAAAGTGTAGAGCCAGTGTAGAGCTATACAAGTATAACGAGAGAAGAATTTTTCTGTTTTGAATGTTGTTTTCCTAGTACTCAATATTCTAAAGCCAGTGCCTCTTCTCCTTGGATGTAATGCTAAGTTTTGAAACAACATGTTTATTACATATATTTTTCACTGTACAGTGGCTTATTATTATAATTTTGACTTTGTCCACAGTGGGCTGTGCTTTTCATTTTCCCAGAAGAGAAGATAGCAGGGAAAAGAAAACAAAATAAAGCTTTCCATTATGCCCATTGCCTCCCATGTTTGTTCCATTCTTATTATGGATATAGCACAGAATAACCATTTTCTGAAATGTTTTCACTTAGCAGAGTATTGTGTGGGGATATTCTGACATACTCCAGGGCATATTTTGAATCTCAGGGCCTCCTCCCTTCAGCACGCTATGCAGATGTGCTGCTGGTGGCATTGCATGACTAATTTTCAAGTCTACAATTAGTCTTAAACTGTGAAATGAAAGGGGTATAGTGTTACTGGCCTTGATTTTAATCTGCAATAATGAAGTTAAAATTTCATCTATGCATTTAGGTAAATTTTGTCCAAAGCATATAATCACTTCAAAGAGTTAACCAAAATGCATGTTAAGGTGTTTTAAAATTCATGCAAATCAAATAATGCCAAACCCTACCTTTAATGGAGCTAAACTCGTGGTTGCCACACTCTTCCTGAATGTACACTCATGCTCCCAGGACTAAACTAGGACATATGGTATATAATATTAGTGTTGACTGTGTACATGCATTTTTTTTACTTAATAAATGCATACTAAGTAATATAGATCCTCTGTATCCAGGGGTTCTTATTTGCAGATTCTACCAACCGTGGATTTAAAATATTCTAAAAAAATGGATGGGTTGTCTGCAGTGAACACATGTGTACTTATTTTTCCTGCCGTTCTTCCCTAAGCAATACAGTATGACAACTATGTACATATAGTATTTGTGTTGTAATAGGTGTTATAAGTAACCTACAGATGATTTAAAGTAAATGTAGGCTATATAGGTAATATGCAAATACTATGCCATTTTACTTAAGAAACACCAGCATCGGCTTGGTGCCCGTAGCACAGTGGATACAGCACCAGCCACATGCACCGAGGGTGGCAGATTCGAACCCAGCCCGGGCCAGCTATACAACTGCAACAACAACAAAAAATAGTTGAGTGTTGTGGCGGGCACCTGTAGTCCCAGCTACTTGGAAGACTGAGGCAAGAGAATCGCTTAAGCCCAGGAGTTGGAGGTTGCTGTGAGCTGTGATGCTACAGCACTCTACTGAGGGTGACATAGTGAGACTCTGTCTCAAAAAAAAAGAAGAAAGAAAGAAAAGAAAAGAAAGAGCAGCATCTATCGATTTTGCTATTCACAGAGGTCCTAGAATCAATTCCCTTTAGAAACCACAGGAGAACAGTACATATTATAATCTAGGTACATTTGTAAATGCTCAAGAGTCAACAGTAAACAAAGACAGGAATTTCTATACTCATGAAACTTAAGGTCTAGGAGCCATGTATGAGAAATCAACTCAAAGAAACAAAGCTGGGGCAGCACCTGTGGCTCAAGGAGTAGGGCACCAGCCCCATATACCAGGGGTAGCCGGTTCAAACCTGGCTCCGGCCAAAAACAGCAAAAAAAAAAAAAAAGGGGGAAACAAAGCTGACTTCCCCACTAGACGGACACTTCTCTATCACCAAGAATGGTTTAAAACAAAAGATTCTATGTGCATTTGTTAAACTCATCTCAATATCAAAAAAATTATAAGGCAACTATAAGCCTCTACCTATTTTTACCTTCTTTCCATATTTATCTTCTCATTTTTTTTATTTAAATACATGAATTAAAGACTTTAGCAAGTAGCTTATTCTTTCTGGGTCTCATACATCTTATCTATTCAAAACCGATCACTAAAATGCCCTCTGCCAAACATTTTGAAATGCTCTTGTTATATTCCTGGTGACCCATCTCATTCTTGGTTTGATACATACATAAGTATTTTCATTCCATAGGGCCAGTAGACAGTAAAATATGCATATGTCAAGGTGAGATAAACAGGAGCAAGGTTTCAGGGCTGCTTAACACCTAACCCACTTAACACTTAAAGTATTTCTTTAATTCAAGACTCAAGCATGCCTTTCACGTAATGTGGTAATAGTAGAGCTAGCTCAGTAGTAATCACCATTTCTGGAAAGACAACTCATAGCAAATAATAAAAAAATTCATCATCTTTTATGAGAGAGGACAACACAAGTTGAGACCTAGTATAAACATGGGCATTGACAAGAAAAATGATAAAAACAAGTCTAGTAACTGTGTGCAGAACTTAATCGTCTAGGAAGATAGTGAATATTTTTGTGAGCTGAAACATGTTTTTGGACCCAGAAGCAAAATTCATCTAAATGAAAGCCATTGTCATGGCTGGTTCCCTGTAACAAGTGTAGTGTGTCCTGGCAGAAGGCCCGCAGTAACAGTGGTTGCCAGATCCAGTTACCATGAATTTTATTAAATGAAAAGTTCTGCCTAACAAATGCATTTGCCAGTCCTGCTATAGAGGAACAACACTCTAAAACAAAGACATTATTGTTTATTATCATTTTTGGATTATTATATCTGAATATGATATAAGCTGTTCTTACCTAAGCTTTTTGCAAAATATTGTCTAGAGATTTTGGGAGTTGAGGTTGGAAGAGGACGAAGGCCCCCATAATAGTGGAGACAACTTTTTTTAGTTGACTAAATGCCTAATGTTTGTAACAAAGAAGATATTGGGGGGTAAAACTAGAATAAGGAAAATAGTATACAATATGAAACTGTATATTTTTAGCAAGCCTAAATACATTTTACAAATATGTTAATTTGTATAAACTGTTTTAACAATAGGTTTTTATTAAAATTATATTTATATGTAAGGAACAATTTTGATGTATTCAATAAGTTGGAATTTTGCCCCCAGACACAGTGCTTTTATTAACAAGGCAAATAAAATGAAGATATAAAAACAAACACTCACTTTCAGTAATACAGGATGCAGACCAAGAACCCCTGTTAATAACTAGAAGGAAGGAAGTAGATTTAAACTTCAGGGGCCTTAGGACTGTGCAGAAATTATCTTTTTAGGCTGGTGGTTTCATTGTTCACTTACTAGACAGCCTTGAGAGCTTAATAATTAACCAGAGAGTCTATTTCTGGAATTTTTAAAACATGGTCATTCTTAAGAGCTCTGTGCTGTTTATCATACTGCTCTCAAAGTTGACAAGGTCATGCAGACTTCCCTTGTGCAGAGAGACTATAACCTCAAGGTCCAAATTCTCCAGGTTGCAATGAAAGTGAGGATACACTGGCATGAGAAAGTGATAACAGAGCTGCCTGGGCTTTTTATCTTACCCAGATCCTGCAGTACTTGCCTTTGAAGGCTTTTTCACCTGGGTGCAATTCCATTTCCCTTCCATTAGCGATTGCTCAATTATCTCAACAGCTTCTATTAGGGTTAAGTGAATTTACCTCAGTGTTCTAAAAGGAAACCAGACTCTTATGCTAACATACACTTGCTAATGCATGACCAGGTTGCAAATAAACTTATTTATAAAATTTATGGAGATGCTTTGCTTCGTTGGCTGTTTCTCCACTCCCATCTACTGCACTACCGAAGTGTTTTCATTTTGTAATAATGAACATCTGTGACAGCATCTTTGCCAAAATAAATAAAATTAAGCAGATGATTCAGTGGGGTTATGCTAAACAATTTTTTAAACAGGTTCAAATTTCCTTCTAAGAGAGTACAAAATGTCTCCATATGCTGGTTCCTGTTTATTATTGTGTGTGAGGCAGAGAAATGCAAAACTAAGAAATAAAGATCGTGATTAGAAAGTTACCAAAAGTTACCCAATACAGTTATATAAATGATTATTTTTTTAATTAGGAAATGTTTTCAATACAAACCAAAGGTCCAGCTATATCATTTAAAGAGTTTTGGTGTATATTGTCTATTATGTTTTTATTTTTATCCCTAAGATGAAAGCCAGTCTGTTTTAGTGCAAGATCTGCTGGAAGTGCTGTGGTCATCACTGTTATCAGTTTTGCTCCTGGCCAAAATGCTAAAATCCTGTTATTCCTCTGCAATGCTTCTTTTCTGGCTGTGCAAACACCTCAAGACAGGGCAACTAACAGCTGACTCTTTCCATTGCATCACAGATTTGAAACAGTCAAGACAAATGTTGACTAACCATGATGCTTCAAACCTATTTTGTCTGATGTTTATATTGACTCCAGGTTTCTTTGGGGCCTTTTTTCCCCAAGCTGTTTCCTTTTCTTTCTTTACCTTTAAATTGTCTATGCCCTTTGGTTTTAGATGTGTGTCATGAGAAGCATATATTTAGAATTTTATTCTATTATCTAGTCTGCAAACCTTGTCTTTTAACAAAATCATTTGTCACATTTATCTTTAATGTAATTGCTTATCTATTTAGGCTTCAGTCCCTCACCCTAATTGGTGATTTCTCTGTCTTCTAGGGTTCTGTTTCTGTTTCTCCCTTTCTTTCCTTTGAGTAATTTTTATTACTTCTTTCTCTCTCTCTCTTTTTTTTTTTTCCTGCACCTGTTCTACAAAATCTCTTTCTTCCTCCTGGTCTTATTGTAGTGAATTTTATTTTGACATTTTAACCATAATACATTACTTATTATTGTTTTATAAGTGAATATTCATTTTGATTAGTTTAGATCAGTGATTCCCAACATTGCCCCCGGAAGACATTTGGCAAGATCTACTGACATTATTGGTTGTCACATTGGGGGTTGAGAATGTAAGATGATCTTCACATCTGGTGGGTGGTAGAGAAAAGGGTACAGCTCAACATCTGATAATAAGCAAGACAGTCCTTTTTAGTTTTTGGTGTTCTCCCCTCTCTCTTATTTTTATTTATCTTTATACTTGTAATTATTTTGCAAGGTTTGATTTCTACGATGGAAGTTTTCTTTGGGCTACACTGTGCTGTTGACAAATAATCCATCTAACAATCACTTATTTAAATGAAACCTGCCCTTTTATCTCTGGTTGTTCTGAACATCTTCCTTCTGGTGCACTATAATGCACCTCAGCATGGATTTTTAAACTTTATTATTTATCTTACTCCAAGTTTTCTGGGCTTTTGAATCTGGACAAGAATATTTCATCCCTTTGGAGAATTCTCAACTACTGTTCCTTCAGATTTTGCTCCTGTTTCATCCTCTCCTACTCTGTTACTCAGTTTGTTTTGAGACAGGGTCTTGTTCTGTCCCTCAGGCTAGACTGCAGTAGCATCATCACAGCTCGCTCCATTATCAAATTCCTGGGCTCAAACAATCCTCCAACTTCAGCCTACCAGGTAGATGGGACTACAGATGAACCACTGTGCCCATACAATTTTTTCTATTTTTGGTGGAGACAGGGTCTCACTCATGCTCAAGTTGGTCTTAAACTCCTGGCCCCAAATAATCCTCTAGCCTCTGCCTCACAAAGTGCTAGGATTACAGGCATAAACCACTGCGCCCAGACTCTACTCTTCTCAAACACCAGTTAAACATACTGGAACTTATGAATAACCTCCGAATCTATTAACCTCTTTTTTCATATTTTCTGTCTTTTCAATTCCATGTATACCTTTTTGGATAATTTCTTAGATCCTAGATTACTAGTTATCTCTTTAATTGTGCTATTCTGATGTTCAACCAAACTAGTGAAATTTTAACATTAGTTATTTGACTTTTCATTCTCAGCAATTCAATTTAATTTTTTCCAAATATGCTATTTCAAATTTCCTGTTTCTTTCAGATTTCGAAGCTAGTTTTTATTCTTTAAAGGATTAATAATAGCTATTTTATTTAATCTATGATCACTACTTTTGAAATATGTAGATCTGTTTCTCTTGTTTCTTTTTTTCCTGCTATTTCTTGCTCATGACACATTTTTTTATTGTGTACTGAATTGTTTTAGAGGGATACACTCATTAGTAAAAAAAAAAATGTATGGGACTCTTTAAGGCAGCAGTTCTCAACCTGTGGGTTGTGACCCCTTTGTGACAATGAAAATACATCCAGCATCTCAGATATTTACATTACAATTCATAACAGTAGCAAAATTACAGTTATGAAGTAGCAATGAAAATAATTTTATGGTAGGAGGGTCACCACAACGTGAGGAACTGTATTAAAGGGTTGCAGCATTAGGAGGCATTAGGAAGGTTGAGAATCACTGCTTTAAACTTTAGATGAAGTTGCCTTTCTCAAGAAGATTTGGCATTGGTTTGGGGTATACTATCAGTCTGAGAATTCATTAATTCAAAATCATTTGAGGATAGTGGGAACACTCACCGAGGCTGAAATACAAATCCACGGGGACTGTTTACATTTTTCCTGATCTCCTGTGTTCACACATCCCTGGTTAACCCAGGCCCTTACCTTTGTCTCCCTCTATCTTTGAAGCTACCAAACGTGAAGCCCATCATCTGCTAGATTAGTCAATGCCAGTGGGGCAAAAGTGGATTTATTTTTATGTGCTTGTCCACATGTTTGGATTCCTGCTTTCTTTACAGTTTTGCTCCAGTAGTAACTGATCAGCTCATCTACTCTTTAATCCTTTAGAGACATTTAAAAACTGAATGTGTTCTACATTCTTCATGGTTTTGCAAGGGGATATGTTCAAATCACTAACTTTAAAGTAACTTTTAAAAATATAGTAACTTGTGTGTAGTGCTAAAGAAATATCTATAGCTTGTCTGTGATTATAAATTTCTAATGTTTTGACATAAAGTTACTGATATGCTAAGAAATCAGAATTCTAAAGGATAATATGTATTATAACTTGGAATTATTATGAGGGTTAAATAACAAAATAAGGAAATTGCTATTTATATAAATATATTATTAATATGTTGGCACAGCTAAAACTTTGGCCTCTTAATGGTAAATATTAACAATTTCAGCTACTTTTGATATTATAATAATAGCTACCATAGCATTGTTTACCATACGCCAAGCATTCATTTTAGCTAATTTGATCTATAAAATTATCTAAGAGACAAATCTATCTCTAACATCATTTTACAAAAAAATGGAAACTCAACGAAGCTAAATTACATAGTTACATAGCCAGTAAATGATGAAGAAAGGATTAACCCTAAAGATTCTGACTCCTGAGTTTGTGTTCTTAGTTATATGAAACAACTAAATTTCTATGTGTTGTCTTCTGTAGATATAATTTTGCTAACGTATGAGAAGCCAATAGACCAGGGGTCCTCAAACTTTTTACATAGGGGACCAATTCCCTGTCCCTCAGACCATTTGAGGGCTGGACTATAGTTTAAAAAAAATCTATGAACAAATCCCTATGCACACTACACATATCTTATTTTGAAGTAAAAAAACAAAATGAGGGCGGCACCTGTGGCTCAAAGGAGTAGGGCGCTGGCCCCATATACCAGAGGTGGTGTGTTCAAACTCAGCCCTGGCCAAAAACTGAAAAAAAAGAAAAAAAGAAAAAAAAGGGAACAAATACAATTACAATATTTAAAATGAAAAAAAATGGCACCCCCATCTGCAAAAAAAAAAAGACCTCCTAACTTCAGAAAAAAATGGCCCCCCTTAACCACAAAAAAAGCCCTACTAACTGCAAAGTAAAAAAAAAAAAAAATAGACCTCCTAACTTCAAAAAAAAAAAAAATAAATCCTAACTTCTTCTTACCTCAATCCTTAGGCAGCAGCAGGTTCTGCACAGGCAAGCTTGTGACTCCTCTCATCACAAGTGTCGGTCTCACCCAAGACTGAGAGGAGGAGTCACGAGACAGAGAGAAGGAGGGGAGTCAGAGAGTGCAGTGCACAATCCACACGTGCACAGCCCAGGACGAGTCAGCTGCTAAGCAGAACAGGCACCAGTGGCAAAAACACCTAGGTGGCTGGATAAATGTCCTCAGTGGGCACTTGTGGCCCGGGGCTGTAGTTTGAGGACCTCTGCAATAGACCATACAGCTAATGCCAATAACTTCCGAAATTACTAAAAACCCAATAAATGTTAAATTCATATTTTCTGTTTGTCCTAGAAGACAAAAATGGATTACCTTCTTCAAAAATTAATTTTAAGTCTGAAGAAACCTTGTTTAATTTTATATCCATTATCAGCCAAATATATAGTAAGATCACTGAGATAAGATTAAATCTTATCATTTCAATAGTTTAAATTATTGCTAATCTGGATTCCTGTTTTATGATCGATTAGCCAAGATTTTTTTGTTGTTGTTGTTGTTGCAGTTTTTGGCCAAGGCTGGGTTTGAACCTACCACCTCCAGTATATGGGGCCGGCAGCCTCCTCCTCTGAGCCACAGGCACCACCTGCGAGCCTTTTTTTTAATAGACAATGATTTATATGAGGACATTTAAGAGCTTGAATTAACTTTTGCGAAAAAATTCTTATCAAGCAGAATTAAACTTCACCACACAGAAAACTCTGAGTCATCAGTTTGATAAAATGACAGTTACATAAGGGAAGCATGAGTGAATTGTTAATTCTATCCAGGAAAAAAACAAATGGTACACATCATGGAAAAAAAGACTGAGCTGCAATAATAGTTTTATTTTGTATTTATAAATAGAGCAATCCCTAGAGGATTCAAATTAATTTAAAATCATGTGCATGTGTAATAAAAATTGAATTTTTCCCCAAGAATTTGGCACCTACCAAAAAGTTCAGTGCTTTAAAGAATAAGAAAAGGGTAAAGGAAATAGAAAAGTTCGATCAAATTTTCCAAAGCTTCTCCCAAATTCTAAAATACCTAGGTATTGGAATTAGTTCCTTTCATTTAGGTGATGAGTGAATTGGAATTGTTTTGAAATCAATTGCTGTCAGCAGACTCATTAATTTTCAAAGAATTAGTCAATAGTTTACTTTTTTTTTTGAAACACATTAATAAAGTTGACTAAATGAAATTGGATTGAAATCATGTTGATTGAAATAATTATTATTGTTTTCCTTGAAACTTTGAGGAATAAAGAATCTAGAAAAAGTGCATTTGGTTACTCTTTTCTCAGTTGAAATACATCTAAATATGAATTTTAAATGTTGCCCTAATAGCAGTATCATAGTCTCTGATAAATATATTTGTTTTGCCTTAAGTCATTGAGCTTTTTCTTTTGACTTCATCAATTTCTAGAAGGTACATTTATTTTAAAATCAAAATAAATACTAAAGTACAACCAAGGAACACAAAATTCAGTTTTGTTTATAACTCGAGCATAGAAAGTCAGGTTTCATTTTAGAAAAAAAAGTGCCTTATGCCTTTTTAAAGTATAAAGAAGCCATAACTGACACCTTTTCTTTGAAAAACCCACAACCTCAATCAAAAATTCAACTAATTTCAAAAGATCATTTGGTTGACCTGATAGTTTGAACATATAAAGCTATTATTGGTATTGTTTTGTTTTGTTATTTTTAAATAAAGAAAGAACTTTTTGTGTGTGTGAAAATTGGCCAATGGATAATTAGTGAGTTTCTGTGGGATCCACCCAAATGGCATTTCAGTAGTTTTATGAGGACAAAGAAATGATATATGATATCCATAACCTTAAAATAAAGAAGAATATTAATTGCTAAACAAGGTATGTTTTTATTTTTTATTTTATTCATGTCTCTGATCAAAAATCATAGCTGTATAATCATGAATCTTTAATTTATCACTCATCTTTACTAAAAATTTTGAAGAGAGACATAGAGGGACATTCTGACAACTTCATATGGTTTGTACTAACATGATGCGGTCCTACAATTCCACGGAACTGGTGAGTTGTACAACATACGAAACCCCAGGTCTCCTCTTGCTCCTCTAACTTATGGTTGACATAAAAACATGTCTGGCCCTTTTTCCATATGTCTACCACCTCATATTTACCTAAAGATGATATAAGTTGATTCAGAAACATCAGCCTTTGGAAAATCACCCACAGAAATACAGAAATATTTCTTCACTTCACCTAGAACAGCTGGTCCAAACTTTCCTTTGCTAGACTTTTTTAGCTTGGCCCACCCTGTTCCTGACAAGACTCATTTCAGATTCTCCATTCTCCTAAAACCCACTAATATTATCAACATTTTTCATGGCTATCTTTGAAAGCCTTTTCTTGGCTTTAAATTGAAGCTCTGCCTCCTCAAACCATTAGATCTGTAGTTGCCCAGTAAGCATTTGCTCATAACACTATATATGGAAAAGAAGAATGAAGATGGACAGTAACTAAAATATCAAATCTCTTGGACCTTCAAAAGATAAAAAAGTTAAGAGAAGCTACTTTAGGACAGGATACATGGATGAAAGTTCTCTTTTAAACTTTCCTGAGGGTGACGTGTTAGAGGGATGAAACAAAAGCCCTGGGAAAACAAAATGAAATTCAATAATAGAAATATGGACTTTTGCAATTTTTTTTGTATTTTTTAATTGTTGTATTTTTTTAATTGTAACCTGGTTATAAGAAGCCAGGTTACATTGACTGCATTTGGATTTTTAAATTTCTAAATCATGCTCATACATAACCATCTCAAAAACCTGTCTAAGAGAGAGATACTGGCTCAAAGGTGTAGGGTGATGGCCCCGTATGCTGGAGTGGCAGGTTCAAACCCAGCCCTGGCCAAAAACTGCAAAAAAAAAAAAAAAAGAGAGAGAGAGAGAGAGATACTTATTGGAATGGCCATTTAAGTAACCCACTTCTTTCAATGTTATAAGTTCTTACTTATACGGAGAAGTGTGTAGACTTGAAGAGTCTCTTTTACTGTCTGTTTTTCCCTCATCTTTGTCAAAAGACATAAGGAGTTATTCCATTTGCTCAAGAACAGACATGGCTCACCACATCATTAGAGATCCTCATATAGAGGGCTGCAAATGGAAAACTGACCTTAGACAATGGTGCTCAGAACAGGGGCCCTTAAGTTACTGGAAATTCCTTTCCATTGTGACCAACAGGAAGGCTATGGCTGAAGGAAAATTGCCTTTACCTAGGAAGATGATGACTAACAAAATGGTAGAGGATATGCGGTACTTGGAAGACTTTTTCCAAAAGAAGTTTCAATGAAATTAGAGGAGAAAGAGAGAAAAAAACCTTGAAAAAACAAATACAGAATAGACTTTCAGAGGTTTCATGCTAGGGAAAAGATCAGTGAATAAAAAGGTAGAAGGAAGATAGCAGGATTTGTAGTAAATTATAGCAACTTATTCATACTTGTAAAGGTAATGGAATAGGAAGGCAATGGAAAGGCAAAGAAAAAAATGCAAGAGAAGACTATTGATATTTGGGGGAGAGAAAACAAATGTCTTTATCCACCCGCATTTTAACTGATCGTATTATAGACATGGGATTCCCAGCAAGGGAGATCAAAACGCAGTCTTAAGTCTTTTAACATTAATGGTTAATGCTATATGGAGAGTAAAGGTTAGATCTTGGAGAGTAGGCAGGCCAACATTACTGTCCAACCTCATGCCTCACCCTCAAGGAATTCCCCCCATGGTAGTGCAGGGAGCATACCAGACCCTATATCTCATGAACAAGCTGGCCTCCTGATAGAGAAGGCTGAGTCTAGCATCCCTGTTGGCTCTCCCAATACACTAGTCAAATATCTCATTCTCCATTTTAGAAAATGAGGGGACAAGAGATGCAGAAAGAGGTCACATGGAAGCAGTAAGAATGATGACTAAGTGATCCCCTGGCAAGAAAGAATGAAAGAGAGAAAAAGAATACGGTGAGAGAAATAGGCAGGCTAATTATTTTCTACATACCTCTAAAATATAAGTTAATCCTAGGGATGACATTATAACATTTCTTAGTTTTTATTTTCTCACTTCTCAGATAACTTTTTCACTTTTTTTTCTGGGTTCATCATGTGCTTTGATTAATAAATATTGGCCTTTAATTGTTAGGTAGTATTGCAAGTAAATACAATTAGCAAAACTGATGAATTAATGGCTTGCATCATGTAAGTAAACATACTAAAATCCTCACGAGGTGTTGACATTTCTATTAGCTGCAATTGGTAAACGATCTCTGAAAGAAGCAGTAACAAAATGTGGAAATTTAGAAGCAGATAACCAAGGTGTAAAGAGTTACAAAAACATGCCTAGGTAAATATGATTTTGAATAAATTAATAATATATAATTTCTCATAAATTTTCAAATGCACTGCAATGTCAGAAAGATTGCTAGTTAAGTTGCTAGTTAAGATGTCCAGTTATAGGTAATAAAAGCAGGAAACTAGGGAATTGATGGTAAAATCAATCATACAAATCAAACAGGTCAACACAAGTTTTTAAACCACAATTTTATAATTATTTACATAAGCCATGGAGTTGTGATCACACTTAAAGCGTTTTCAGTTGTTTGTTTATGGGATCTTGCATAGTGTATACTTAGAAACAAAGCCTGTAGAAACAAAGCCTTGTAGAAATACATTCTGTGTCTGCAAGGGCAGGAGGCTGATCTTTTTTGATACTTTGAAATTGATGACTTTTCATTGCATAACAAATAAGCAAACATTAGAAACAGAAATTCTTCTAGAAAACAGGTTTTCTTTTTTTAAAAATTTTAATTTGAGTTTAAGTTTTAATTTGAATGAAAGAACAAATGATACATGTGTGGAGGGAAGTGGTTTTCCCAGTTTCTGGCCAGGAATGAAAGACAAGTTTGTCGGAGCCCCTGTGGCCCTGGTCTCGATCACCACAGAAAGGAACCAGGCGAGACGCGGATTAGAAGTACAAGCTTGTAGGAGGCGGGCTAACCTTGATTGCAGGGTACCCCTGAGCAACCTCCTCAGTAGCCTTTTATTGAGACAGCACAAGAAAGGTGAGGGGAGTATTAGACAATGACTACATGCCCAAGGATGGCCATGGGCTTGGGGAAGGAACACCTGCAGATGAATTACCCGGGGGGCTAGCCCCCAGCTGCAAATCATCTTGCTCAGAGGTTGTCTGGCTCTTGGCATCCTCTACATTAGTTGCTATTTTTGAAAATATTAATTTTTCAGATTGCTTTATTTATACTTTCTAAAACTGAAATTAATGTTTTTCTTGACATATTGATCTCATATATAATGAAAAATGGGCAAATAATTGACAAGTGGCTATTTCAGTATGATAAATGGACCATTGAAAGATAACACTAATCTAATTAGAGAAATAAAATGAATGCACTGATGCAGTTATAAGTACAACTACAGTATTTAAACAGTATTTCACTTAGGTATAGTTTAATCTTTTAAGAGTTTAAAAAGTGATTGCCCTCATCCATAAATCTACTTCTCTATTTTTGTGTCAGCACCATGCTGTTTGGGTTGCTACAGCCTAGTGGTATATCTATGGATCAGAACAGAGAACCCAGAGATGAAACTATTCTCATATTCCCCTCTGATCTTTGACAAAGCAGACAAAAACATACACTGCAAGAAAGAATTCCTATGCAAGAAATGGTGGTGGGAAAACTGGATAATCACATTTAAAAGACTGAAATAAGACCCACATCTGTCACCACTCACAAAAATTAATTCATTAGAGATAAGAAACTTAAACCTAAGGCATGAAATTATAAGAATTCTGGAAGAAATGTTGGGAAAACTCTTACAGATATCAGATTAGTAAAGAAATTTATGAAGAAGATCTCATAAGCAATCACAGCAACAACAAAAATTAACAAATGGGACTTGGTCTAAATTATAAATTTCTGTACACCTAAGGCCACAATCAATACAGTAAATCAACAAGCAACAGAGTGGGAGAAAATATTTTATATATAATAAAGGGCTGATAACCAGAATCTACAAAGAGCTTGACTAAATCAACAAGAAGGAAACAAACAACTTCATTAAAAGGTGGGCAAAATGGCAGCACCTGTGGCTCAGTGAGTAAGGCACCAGCCCCATATACTGAGAGTGGCAGGTTGGAACCTGGCCCCAGCCAAATTGCAACAAAAAATAGCCGGGCATTGTGGTGGGTGCCTGTAGTCCCAGCTACTTGGGAGGCTGAGGCAAGAGAATCGCTTAAGCCCAAGAGCTGTAGGTTGCTGTTAGCTGTGATGGCACAGCACTCTACCGAGGGTGACAGAGTGACACTCTGTCTCTTAAAAAAAAAGAATGGGCAAAAGACATGAATAAAAACTTTTCATATGAAGATACTCCAATGGCCAATAAACACATGAAAAAATGCTCAACATCTTTAATCATCAGGAAATGAAAATCCAAATCACATTGAGATACCATCTAACTCTAGTGAGAATAGTTCTCACCAAAAAGTATCAATATAGCTGGTGTGGATGCAGAGAGAAATGAACACTTATACACTGTTCATAGGACTGCAAACTTTATGGGAAATAGTATGAGATACTGAAAAAAAACTGAAAGCAGACCTACTGTTCTATCTAGCAATCCCACTACTAGGTATTTTATTTTATTTTTTATAATTTTTTTAATTAAATCACAGCTGCATACATTAGTGCAATCAAGGGGTACAATGTACTGGTTTCATATACAATCTGAAATGTTTTCATCAAACTATTTAAGATAGCCTTCATGGCATTTTCTTTTCTTTCTTTCTTTTTTTTTTTTTTCCAGCAGTAAGACAGAATTTATTTACAGAAAAGAATACAGAAAACACTAAAGCTCCTGGTACAGAGAGAGAACTCAAGTGGGGAGAGAAAAGCTCTCTCCATTTCTCTCCCAGTCTTTCCCCGTCTCCCTGTTTAGGCTTTTAGTCTCGGGCTATATATAGGTGTATGGGTTCCTTGGCCAGGGAACGAATGAACACAGTCCCTTCCACCAGGGGCAAGGTGAATGAATGTATCAGTGAACAAACACAGTCCCTTCCGGGGCAAAGTGAATGAATGTATCAATGAATGGACACAGTCCATTCATGGAATTGAGGCCTAGGAAGTTCACATGAAATTGACCTAGGCATAGGAAATGGGGGTTCCACATTTAGTCCTAAGTGTAAAGTGAAGGAGACACCAAGGCACA
>CAUYRH010078804.1:0-11327 GCA_963574655.1 Perodicticus potto
TTTTTTTTTTTTTGGTAGAGACAGAGTCTCACTCTATCGCCCTCCGTAGAGCGCTATGGAGTCACAGCTCACAGCAACCTCCACCTCTTAGGCTTAAGCGATTCTCTTGCCTCAGCCTCCCAGGTAGCTGGGACTACAGGCGCCCGCCACAGCGCCCAGCTAATAGATAGCATGATCTTATATCTAGAGAAACCTAAAGACTTCATAAAAAAAAACCCTATTAAAACTGATAAACAAATTCAGAAAAGTTGTAGCATATAAAATCAGCATATAAAAATCAGTAGCATTTATATATGCTAATGGTAAATAATCTGAAAAGGGAACCAAGAAAGTAATGGAACAAACTTAACCACAGAAGTGAAAGATCTTTGTAATGAAAACCGTAAAGCATTGATGAAACAAATTGAAGATGACACACTAAAAAGAAGATATTCTCTGCTCGTGGATTGAAAGAATTATGACCAATGATATTGAGCTTTTTTACATATATCTGTTGGCCATTTGCATGTTTTCTTTTGAGAAATGTATATTCAGTTCATTTGCCCATTTTTAATTGGATTGTTTGATTTTTTTCCTATTGAGTTATTTGTGCTCATATATTCTAGTTATTAATCCCTTGTCAGATGAGTAGTTTGAAATATTTTCTCTCCTTTTGTGGGTTGTCTCTTTAATATGTTGATTGTTTCCTTTTCTGTGCTGAAGCTTTTCTCTGATGTTTTGTTTTAGCAGTTTCATATTGTAGGTCTTTGATTTAAGCCTTTTATTCATTTTTATTTTATTTTTGTTTATGGTAAGAGATAAGAATCTAGTTTCATTTTTCTGCATGTGGATATCCAGTTTCCCCAGTACCATTTATTGAAGAGACTGTCCTTTTCTTACTGTATGTTCTTGGCAACTTTGTCAAAGAAAAGTTTACTATAAATATGTAGATTTATTTCTGGGTTCTTTTTTTTGTTCCATTGGATGTTGTGTCAGTTTTTATGCTAACACTATGTTGCTTTGGTTATTAAAACTCTGTAGTATAATTGAAAGTCAGGTAATGTGATTCTTCCAGTTTTATTCTTTTCGCTCAGGATGATTTTAACCGTTCTGGGGTTTTTTGTGGTTCCATCTAAATTTTAGGATTATTTTTTTCTATTTCTGTGGAGAATGTCATTGATATTTTGATAGGGATTGCATGGTGTTATTTTCCTTTATAAATCTCCTATACATCCCTTTCAGTGATTGCCTTCCCATCACTCACTACAGAATAATTACCAAGTCTGGAAACAAGGATGAATACACAATAAAAAAGTTATTGATATTACATTAGGATACATGATACATAATATTTCAGACTTTATAGCCACCCTCTACAATAAACAGTTCTCTATGTATAATAAACACATATCCTTCAAATTGTTCTTAAATTCAGCTATAGTTTTCAGAGGTATTAATTTTTCTGCCACTACTTCTGCAAATATCACGGGCTAATACATGCTTTAAAAATTAAAGTGAACATTGTTTGAAATGATGGATACTCTGACCCAACCACCGTACATTATGTGTATTGGAAACATCACTATGTAACCCACAAAAATGTACAATTATTATTTGTCAATTAAAAGTAAAATTGAAAATCTTAAAAATAAAGTGAGCATTTAAGAGCCACAGTTAAAAAATAAAGTTTTGATTTCTTTCATGAATACCAAAGTAACACATGCCTATTGCAAGGAAATTAAAAATATAAGCATGTACAAAGAAAGGGGAATATCTTACAACTACACATATAATGAATTACCAAGTAATAATCATCACAGCATATAGGTATATTTTCGATATTTTTCTATGCATTTTTTAATATTTGAGATCCTATTTTATATAAAATGCATATATTTTTACTTGACTATATGTCATACATATTTTCTTATAACTAAAATCCTTTGTAGAATTCTTTTTAATGCTTACATAATTGTACATAATATAATATATTTTGTAGTTGACAATTAATTTAATAGCCTTCTATTGTTGCATAGTTAGGTAGGTTCAGATGTTTCACTCTCATAAATAATACAGCAATGAACAACCTTCTAACACATTTTCCAGCAAGGTGGGACTAATTTATAATCCTATTAATTCTAATACTGAGAATACTAATATTGAGAATAAGTAATGATAATATTAAGAATAATATTTATAAGAACTTGGTTGATTTGTTAAGTGAAAAATAATGTCAGTTTGATAGGCTGAACACTTTTTTAATAAATATTTTGGCCACTTATATTTCTTTACCTGTGAATTATTCATATTTTCTGCAAAATGATATTTTGGAGGTTATTTATCAATTTAAACTATGACTGCAACTATTTCCAATATTCGTTGTAAATATACACTCAGTTTTTTATTTTTTGATTTTATTTATGATGCTTTTTAGATATATATATTTGCACACTGATATTTTCCTTTCTGATACCTTTTAATGCTTTCAAGTTTAGAGCAGGGCTCAGTTGCTCATGCCTGTAATCCTAGCACTCTAGGAGGCTTAGAAGGGCGGATTGCCTGAGTTTACAGGTTCGAGACTACCCTGAGCCAGAGGGAGACCTCCTCTCTAAAAATAGTTGGACATTGTGGCTGGTGCCTGTAGGCCCAGCTACTGGGGAGGTTGAGACAAGAGAATTGCTTGAGCCCAAGAGTTACAAGTTGCTATGTGCTATGATGCCAGGGCACTCTACTGAGGGTGACAAAATGAGAATGTCTCAAAAAAAAAAAATGTTTAGTGTGTCCTCTTGATCCAAAAATCAAATGAATATTCATATTTTTAAAAATTAAATTAAATTAGAATTTTATGTATAGCTGTTTTATCTCCTATAATTTAATTTGGGATTTTTTAAAAATCAAATTCAGAAACTATAATGAGGTCTTTGAGCTTATGTAAAAAATAATTCATAATGCTGTATTTCTGACAGTGTTTGATGATTCTGATCAAATGTTCAAATTAATCTAGCCAAATTGACAGTGTCTATTGTAGCTGTTAAAGGACCACATTATGTCTATCGCCTCCAGATCTTCGGAAGTACAATGAGCTTTGAAGAATAGTAACTGTGAGAGCAATTTCCAGGTACTCTGAGTCTTGCTTCTCAGCGTGTTTTGTGGATTTCCTACTTGATTTTAGAGTGAAGCTCTTTGGTTATTATTGGGCAAGCTGAACTAACTCAGTGGTGGGTCAATGGTCACTGTTCTTGCAGACATCAAATGAAGCTTAATTTTCTGAAGAAGCCACTGTCACTGATATGAAATGGCATTCTAGTGACATTTTCTCCTCAAAAGTTAGTGGTGCTGCCTGTGTTCTGCAATTTAATCTGAGGCCCAGTGGGCAAGTGCTCCAACAGAGGTTCAGAATAATGAATCATCCAGGGTGCAGACATCTGTTTCAAGCTCGAAACTGAAGCACTGTTATTTTAGAAAAAGGACTTCTGACTTTTTACAGATGAATAATTAGTGTCTCACTGCTTTAAGTATTTGAAAAATGTTTTTTATTTTTCTACCTTATACTTGAGTGGTCAGATTCTCAAAATTATTTTGAATTTGTGGGAAGAACATTAACTTATTTGCATTCTGAATTATTTTTCCCTGGAAACTGAAATTAATCAAAAGGAAATTTTATAGGTCTAGGTACAGTTTGCATGAGAATCACTAAAGATGACATTTTTAAGTGACTAAATTTATAACTCTGTGACTCAGACCAAGAAAGCGTTTCTTTCGTGGTAAGGCTAAATCCCAACCTCACACCCTTCATGATCAAGGTTATAAAATGACTATTGTATAGGTGAAGCAAGAGTGGGAAATAGACCCAGACAGGCAGCCGTGCCATTTCATGGTGAATTTCCTATTGCATTTTATTTTTGAGTAATCATAGCTCTCTAATGAACAAAATAACCTCAGGGATGGAACAATTACAAATATTTGGATAAAAAGTGAAATGTACACCTAATTACCCATCTACTTTTAAGTAGTTAGATATTAGGTGCCATGCAGAAAAAATATTTGAGTTAATTTATTTGTTTTTATGCAGATATATTCTTAAAGTGGCAGAACCATAAATATTTTTATTGATTCTATTGTCAATTGATAATTTATCCTTTTGCTAAATATAGATTATCTGTGAAAAGACCAAACTGCTGAGGATTCTAAATAATGAGTTCTCTTTATAATCCATGGCCCTTTCTGTTACTCACTTTATTTATTCAATCATAAATATCTTAAGAATATTCCTAGAGATGAAGTTTATGGGAAAAAATACTAAAGCTCCAGGTAATTATCAACTTTGCTACTTAACTTCAGTTGCTTTAAGATTTATTTTATTAATTACTGGTAAAATTTGCTCTTGATTGTTCTAAACAAAGGGTTTGAATTTTTGCAGCTACAAATTGATTAAGCTTCAGGATAGGGCCCTCACCTAATGATGTGTATATGCTTGTTTGTTCAGAGTGCACCTTTTTTCTCTGACTGTCATGTACATAGTTTCATTTAGAGATACTAAATCCCTTAGGGATGGCCCAGAGAACTTTCCAGCATTCTTTTGGCAGTTAGGCAATGGCTCCCAATGGAGTACTAGTTTACTCCAGCAGCAGAAAAAAAATTGTTTCTTCTTATTCTATCAGTGCACTCATCAATTTTGCTTCAGTAACTAGTTGGGCATAAAAACTGATTGGATGAAAATACTCTCTTGCTTTTGGCATATTTATTTCCCTAAAAGCAGTAGCAACAGCAACAATAACAGCAACAGCAGCAACAACAAAAACTAGAGAATTCTGATCATATGCCCTATCAGGATATGACTGAGAGAAAAACACTGTTTTGTTGTTGTTTGTGTTTTAAGTTGAGAGGAGAGTCAAACTAAATAGCTGAGAGAGGGTCTTAGAAAGATAATGGTATGTATTTGTGAGTAGGTCATTACAGTGGCAATATGCATGCCATAGTAAACTATGTATATATCCAGAGAGGTAAAGGAAGACAAAGGTTTTTATGGGAAAAATGAGGAAGATTACATAATTGTTTGAGATAATCTTCCTTGGTTACCAGAAACAATAACAAAGATGGAGCCAGTCTGAGGTTGGAAATGTGGTTGCTGAGCAGATGTTTTCACAGAAATACTGTTATGTAGGGTTGTAATGGCCTTTGTGCAAAGTTGTAGGTTTCCATAGTCTTTTGTGATAGTTCTTGTTATCAGTCATTTGTGCATGAGACCTCTCCCTTCATGGCCTTTCCTGGCTCTGCTCAAAATGTTTCTTTCCCCCCTTTTAACACAAGTGACTCCATTTTGATTCTGACAACTTTCACAGAAGAGTAGGAGTTGAAGAAAATAAATAATCTAATTATTTTAGGCTTAAGATTGAATTTAAATTGACTCAGAAAATAAAAATGAAGTTGTTTTTTTTTTTTTTTTTGAGATCCATAAAGAAAAATGCCATTTGTCTCTTTCAAAGGATACTTGGAAAATGAATTTGAAAGTCAGCATTTAGATTCTCTATAGTTAGTGGAAATGTCTGTTTGTAACCTAAAGATCTCTGGATAACTAAAGAAATTAAGAAAAAAGTCCCATTTATAATAGCTACAAAAAAATAAAATCTTAGGACTAAATTAGCCAAAAAGAAGAGCTATACACTGAAAATTACAAAACACTGATGAAAAAAGTTAAAGTAAACACAAATATATAGAACGATGTCCAATGTTCATGGATTGGCAGAATTATTATTGCTAAAATGTCCATAACATCTAAAGCAATTTATAGATTCAATGCAATCTCTATCAAAATCCCAAGGATGTTTTCATAGAAATAAAAAAGAATCCTAAAATATATATAGGACCACAAAAGACCCCAAATAGCTAAAGAAATTGTGAGCAACAAGAGCAAATCTGGAGGCATTATTCTTCCTGATTTCAAAATATATTACAAAGCTACAGTAATCAAAACAGTATAGTCCTGGCATAAAAATGGACATACAGACCAATGGAACTTAATAGAGAGCCAAGAAATAAACCCAGGTATATATAGTCAACTGCTCTTCAACAGGGGTGACAAGAATATACAATGGGGAAAGGGTAATCACTTTAACATTGGTGCTGGAAAAACTGAATGACCCCATGCAAAATAATAAAATTGGACTTTCACTTTATAATATGAACAAAACTCAACTAAAAATGGATTAAGTGCTTTAACATAAGACTTGAAACCGTAAAACCTCTAGAAGAAAACTTAGAGGAAAAGTTCCATGAAATTGGTTTTGGCAATGATTTCTTGGATTTTACCCCAAAAGGAGAGGCAACAAAAGTTAAAGTAGATTAGAAGGATGACATCAAATTTAAGAGTTTCCACACAGTAAAGGAAACAATCAATTCAGTGAAAAAGACAATCTACAGAATGGAAGAAAATGTTTGAAATCATATGCACAATAAAAGTTGAATATCCAAAATATAGAAGGAAGTCAAACAATTCAATAGCAGAAAAACTGATAACCCAAGTAAAAGATGGGCAAAGGACCTGAAGAGACATTTCTCCAAAGACACATACAAAAGGAATACAGGTATAGGAAATCAATATTACTGAGATACCACCTCACATCTGTTAGGATGACAATTATAAAAAATACACAACAAATGTTGACAAGGATGTAGTGAAAAGGGAACATTTGTATACTGTTAGTAGAAATATAGACTGGTACAGCCCTTATGTAAACAGTATAATGATTCCTCAAAAAGTTAAAAATAAAACCACCATATATCCAATAGTCTCACTCCTGGTCATATATTCCAAGGAACTGAAATCACAACCCTGAAGAGATAACTGCACTCCCATGCTTACTGGAGCATTATTCATAATAACCAAGACATGAAAATAACCTTAATGTCCATTAACAAGTAAATGGATAAAGAAAATGTGGTATATACACACAATAGAATATTATTTAGTACTAAAAAATAAGGAAATCCTGCCATTTGTGACAACATAGATGAACCTAGAGGCTTTTATACTAAGTGAAATAAACCAGATACAGAAAGATAAATATTATATGACAGCACTTATATGAGGAATCTAAAATATCCAGACTCATAGAAGCAGAGAGTAGAATGGTGTTTTCTAGGGATTAGGGGGAGAGGGAAATGGGGAGGTTTTAGTCAAGGAGTAGAGGTTTTTAATCATGTAAGATGAGGAAGTCTTAGAGCTCCACTAAATGGCATAATGCCTATGGTTAGCAATCCTTTATTTAAACCTTACTTAAATAATTTATTTATACTTTACTTAAAAATTTGCTAAGAGGGCTCAGTGCCCATAGCTCAGGGTTAGGGTGCCGGCCACATACACAGAGGCTGGCAGGTTCAAATCTGGCCTGGGCCTGTTAAACAACAATGATGACTGCAACAAACAAACAAACAAACAAAATAGTTGGGCATTGTGGCAGGTGCCTGTAGTCCCAGATACTTGGGAGGTGGAGACAAGAGAATCGCTTATGCCCAAGAGTTTGAGGTTGCTGTGAGCTGTGACACCATGGCACTCCACCGAGGGTGACATAGTGAGATTTTGTCTCAAAAAAAGAAAAAAATTTGCTAAGAGAATAGACCCTATGTTAAATGTCCTCATCATAAAAAATTTATACATCTGTAGATACACACATACATAAAGAAGGTGGGAGGAAACTTTCGGAGATGATGGATATGTTCAAGGCCTGGATTGTGGTGACACTTTGTTTTTTTTTAGAGAGAGAGTCTCACTTTGTCACCCTCAGTAGAGTGCCATGGCGTTACAGCTCACAGCAACCTCGCTCTTGGGCTTAGGCGATTCCCTTGCCTCAGCCTCCCAAGTAACTGGGACTACAGGCGTCCGCCACAACACTCAGCTATTTTTTTTGTTGTTGCAGTTTGGCTGGGGCCAGGTTTGAACACTCCACCCTTGGTATATGGGGCTGGCACTCTACTCACTTAGCCACAGGCGCTGCCCATGTGATGACACTTTGATGAGCGTGTGCTTACCTCTAAACACATTAAGCTGTGCCTGTTACATATGTATAACTTTTTGCATGTCAACTATATCTCAATAAAGTGGTTTAAAGTTTTTACTAAGATACACACAAATATAAAATGAATGAAAACCAGATTATCACAATACAAGACAAAGTTAATGGAAAATATTAGAATTTCATAGTCCTTTATCTGAAACCCTTGAAACAGATGCATTTCAGATACTGGAAATTTTCAGACAGGCAAAATATGTACCATGTGCTAGGGTCCACCATGAGTAGGTTCTACAGCAGCATCCCTTAATCAGTATTTTACTATTTCTGCAGCAAAACATGTGAGTATTCATTCTTGATGGGATAAATAAAAGTTATAAATGACATACATTAGTGCAAGTTAAATTTTACCACTCAAACATTGGAAATAAAAAACAACAATCTTACAGAGCTCAGAACTTTTGGATTTGAGAATTCTTGATGTAGTATTAAAAATGGTATAAGACAGAAGATCTCATAGCACAGTTTGGGTGGCGCCTGAGGCTCATATACTGAAGGTGGCAGGTTCAAACCCGGCGTTGGTCGAACTGCAAAAAACAAAAAAATAGCCGAGCGTTGTGGCAGGTGCCTGTGGTCCCATCTACTCGGGAGGCTGAGGCAAGAGAATCTCCTAAGCCCAGGAGTTGGAGGTTGCTGTGAGCTGTGTGACACCATGGCAATCTACTGAGGGCAATAAAGTTGAGACTCTGTCTCTACCAAAAAAAAAAAAAAAAGAAAAGAAAAGAAAAGAAGATAGCACAGTTTGACAGATGAGGATTGGTAATGACATAAAAATTACATGCTCACAGTGAAAATTATATTAACCACTCCTGACTGTGTGTCTACAACTTTCCATTTGGTGTTTTTCATATATTCTGCGTAATTTTCAGAGCAGCCTTGCACAGTTGGAAAGTGGAGTAATTAATTTCATTTTGAAGATAAGGAAACTGAAGATCAGAGAAGTTTAAGTAATTTGCTCAAGGTGAGGTAGGTTAGATTTGAAGATAAGTTTTTCCAAGTATTCAAAGGCCTATGCTTTTTCTAAAGTGCAGTAATTAGAAGATGGGTAAAGAAAGCATATTTCTTAAATCAACTGAGAAACATGCCCCCAAAATAGGTCTTCAGATCCTGGATGTCAGATGAGATACTTTTGTGTCTTGTTAAAAATTTGATGAACATCAACAATATTGCTCTAAGATAAACAGAGACATTTTAGACTATATACAAAGAAATAGTATAATTACGCGGCTATGACATAGTTCTTTAAACAAATGAAAGATGTTCAAACTGTAGCATTTCAGAAATAAATGGTTACCTTAAAGATATAGGGTACCTCTATGCACTTGTAGAAGTTCAGAAAATAATACTTAACAGAAAAAGTGGCAACAACTTATCAATAGGTGGTTTTATTGGCTTTAAACAATGCTTTATTTTAAAGTAGTTAGTTGTATCTATATCAATATGAAAAACAAAACTATTTAATCTAAATGTCTGTAACTTAATATCTCTCATAACTCTGTTCTTGTCCTCTTTCTATTTTACCCTGGCACAAATATCAAAGAGTTGTTTGGTTTTACCTTAAATCTGAGTTTAATCCTATCAGGAGCAATGTATAACCTTTTGAGAAATGCAACAGTCATGATTTGATTTTACTTTGAGCATCAGATACTTATGAAGATTTTCTTTTTAGGATGCTTCATGTTGCAATAATATTAAGAAAACCTCAATAATCATTTATGATCAGAGTATATTTTAAAAAATGCAGTGCTATTGCACAGAGCAAAATTGCTGCCAGTGGTAAAATAAATCCGACTATATAGAGCATTTAACTCTAGCTTATTATAGATGAAAAGTTAAATTTGATTAATCTTTCGCTAGAAAAAGTTTGTTCCAAGTTGACAGGTTAAGTCTGGATGGAGATTCAGTAATATAAAGAGCCAAATAAGTGGTGTTTTAGGCTTCCTAAAAAACTGAATTATTTGGATGTTTTCTAATATAAAATTCTCATTGCATTTCTCTTTCCAAGTCCCCTGCCAGTCCTATGTTCCTCCGACAGCTTTAGAGTATTCTTTGAAAAGAGCTGAGTGATTCCATCCAGGTATATGGACCCCAGCGACTGAGTGAGGGACCCTCCTTGTCCACAGCATATCTGATTAGTGTAAATCAGTAGCACCCACCACCTATTAACGCCTTGTGGTATTGCAGCTCCCATGTCACAATTTTTATGACTTAGCTCATTAGATCCTTGCAACATCCTCCAGTGTCATTAGCCTTTTTTTATAGATGATGTAACCAAAGTGCACCACTGTTCATCAGGACACTCTGGACTATTAATGGCACATGTTCTTAGGGGAAAGACAACTTTAATATTAATTTGATAACTATAAAGTACCAATAAATAAATTTTATGGGAATAAAAAGAAAATCTGCTTAATAAGGGAGCTAAAATAGGTCTTAATATCTTGAACTTCAGCTTTTATAAAAACCTGGTCATTTAAAAGTATTTTCTCCACTTTATTTAGGAAAGTGTTTCTGTTTTAATAACTGCTTTTTCACGCAAATTTGAGCAGGTTCTGTAATGTTGATTTTAGTGTAGTCCTCTAAACAGAAATAACCACTGAATTTGGTGATTAAAGGAAAATGCTCCCTCTTCCAGCCCTCATCAATCTATTCCTCTCACCAAGATAATCATGGTGAATGGTTTTTTAATCAATCCATTCACCCGTTTCCTTCGCGTTAACATTGATGTATGTCATTGGACAATTTCATGTCACTGAATCATACTGAATGGATTGCTCTACAACTAGATGTTTATATTTAAGAATGTATCTTTCTCTTTCTCTCTCTCTCTGTTTTTTTTTTTTTTTGGAGACAGAGCCTCAAGCTGTCACCCTGGAGAGAGTGCCATGGCATCACGGCTCACAGCAACCTCCAACTCCTGGGCTCAAGCGAGTCTCTTGCCTCTGCCTCCCAAGTCGCTGGGACTACAGGCACCTGCCACAACACCTGGCCATTTTTTGGTTGCAGTCGTCATTGTTGTTTGGTGGGCCTGGGCTGGATTCAAACCCACCAGCTCAGGTGTACGTGGCTGGCGCCTTAGCCCATTGAACCACAAGCGCCGAGCCTTCTCTCTCTCTCTGTCTTTTTTTTTTTTTTTTAATTAAATCATAGCTGCATACATTAGTGCAATCAAGGGGTACAATGTGCTGGTTTCATATACAATCTGAAATGTTTTCATCAAACTGTTTAACATAGCCTTCATGGCATTTTCTTAGTTATTGGATGAAGACATTTGTATTC